>ML325506.1:4192-259955 GCA_005239505.1 Nicotiana paniculata
TATAACGAACATAAAACAATTAAGACATGAATCAATTAAATTGGAAACGGGGAAGGGATCATGTTAAGCGGACCATTTGGTGGTGCATAGATACTCGTCACCTCACCTATACACCACACACATGCAATTTCACATATCAATTAAGCTGGGGATTCCTATTCCCTCAAGTCAAGGTTAAACCAAGAACTTACATCAACTCTGCAGGCCACTCACTGCTCAATTATAACTTTTCATATTGAATTCACCTCCAATACACTTGACTCTAACCATAATTAACTTAATATCATTAATTAATGCTAAAGGAACTAACTTTACTGAAAGTTATAATTTTCTTAAGTTTTCTAAAAAAAAAAAAGCTAAAACCCACCCTGGGCCCGCTTGGTCCAAACTCGGGGTTCGAACAAAATTACGTTTACCCATTCACCCCTGAGCCCGAATATACAATTAGTTTTGAAATCCGACCCCAATTCGAGGAATATATTCCATTTTAAAAAGATTCCCTAATTCTACCAAACCCTCAATTTTTATCATGAAAATTCTTGATTTTTGATTTAAAAGTGATGAAAAACATTGGTTAATTGAAAGTGTAGAGTTTAGAATTGATTATCAACACTTTGGGGATGAACTAGGGTGAAGAAAATCGTCTCTAGAACTTGGTAGTTCGAAAAATATGAAGAAAAGGGCTGCTGCCCGAGTTGGTGTTTTAATAGGTTATGGTTGCTGTGATTGTGATGACCCAAGGGGTAATTTTATAAATCTAGACTCCGTTCCTTGCTTAATAGCCATAAAAAGACAAATTTTAAATACATCGATTTACGTACGCAGTCCGGGCGTGAAACCGGAAAGCTTTTATGTGAAATATGAGAAATAGTGATTTCTAGAAACTAAATTTGATAAAAGTTGACTTTGGTCAAAATTTTTAGTAAACATACCTGGATTCGTGTTCAGACGATCCCGGGAGGTCCGCAATAAAATATGGGACACGATCGTATGCCCGGAAATGAATTCTGAGGTCCCAAGCCTTAGAAATCAATTTTTGAAAGAAAATATTTTGCTGAAATGTTTATGAAAAAAAGAAAAGAAATAATGTTTAAAATCATGGGTATCGGGCCCGTATCTTGGTTCTGGATCCCGGTACAGATTTGTTATGATATTTAAAGGTTAACTGTGAAATTTGGTGAAAAGCAGAGTTCGTTTGACGTGATTCAGATATCCGGTTGAAGAGTTATGAACTTTAAGTGTTCTTGATGAAAATGATGAGTTTTGAGGTTTAATTCAAAGTTTTACATGTTATTTCATGATTTGATCGCACAAGCAAGTCCGTATGATGTTTTTAGACTTACGTGCATGTTTTGTTTAGAGCCCCGAGGGCTCGGGTGAGTTTCGGATAGGCTATGAAGAGTTTTTGGCACTTAAAGTCGTGCTGTGTTTGCTATATCTGGTGTGCCAGATTTTGTTCATCGCGTTCTCACCCCTTTGAATGCGAACACATAGGGTAAAATGTTTGGGGGGTCATTTTGTTCTATGCGAACGCACCTCCCAGATGCGAACGCATAGAGTAGTTGGGACCTGGGGAGAGGGAGGTTGGTTAGGTACCCGAGTAGAGTTAAGTACAACATTTCACTCTCAGACTGACGAGCAGTCCGCGCGTACTATTAAGATATTAGAGGATATGCTTCGCACTTGTGTTATTGACTTTGGAGGTTCATGGGGCCAGTTCTTGCCGTTAGCGGAGTTTGCTTATAATAATACTTATCAGTCGAGCATTCAGATGGCTCCTTATGAGGCGTTATATGGTAGACGGTGCAGATCGCCAGTCGAATGGTTTGAGCTGGGAGAGACTCGGTTATTGGGTATAGACTTAGTTCAGGAGGCTTTAGATAAGGTCAAGAGTATTCAGGAGAGAATTCGTGCAGCTCAGTCTAGGAAAAAGAGTTATGCCGAACGTAAGGTTCGTGATGGCATTCATGGTTGGAGAGAGAGTATTGCTTCGTGTGTCGCCCATGAAGGGTGTTATGAGATTTGGGAAGAAGGGTAAGTTGAGCTCTAGGTATATCGTACCGTTTGAGATTCTTGATAGAGTGGGGGAGGTAGCTTATAGACTTGCATTGCCTCCAGGGTTATCCTCAGTTCCTTCGGTATTCCACGTATCTATGCTCCGGAAATATCATGGTGACCTATCCCACGTGTTAGATTTCAGCTCAGTCCAATTGGACAAAGACTTGACTTATGAGGAGGAGCTGGTAGCCATTTTAGACCGGCAGGTTCGTCAATTGAGGTCTAAGAGTTATCCTTAAGTTCGAGTGCAGTGGAGAGGCCAGCCCGTTGAGGCAGCTACCTAGTCCGAGTCAGACATGCAAAGTATATATCCACACTTGTTCACCATTTCGGGTAACTTTCTATGTCCTTTTCGAGGATGAACATGTGTTTTACAGGTGGGGTCGGGTTGCACGCTGCAACACGAGTAATAAGGGTGATATATTTAGGGAGAAGCAATAAGGGTGGACAGGTGGGGGAGCGGGTTGTATGCCGCAACAAGGAGCGATAAGGGAGGACATTTATATTTTTACTGATTTCAAAGAAAATAAATATTTGAAAAGCTTAAATGTTTATTTTACTATTCTTCGTATTTTTGGCACTATTTTTATTTAAAGTTAAAGTTTGGAAAATCAGAAATTATTTGAGAATTGGTTATAGCTGAGGCCTGGAAAAGGCGGTTGAGTTATTTTATTATTGTTGCAATACTTAATTATTTTTATAGATTTTCTTGTTGCTTTATATATTACTGTCACAGATTTATTGCTAAAGCCCTGCCATAGCCTCGTCACTACTTCGTCGAGGTTAGGCTTGGCACTTACTCAGTGCATGGGGTCGGTTGTACTGATACTACACTCTGCAGTCTTTTGTGCAGAGCCAGGTACTAGCCAACAGTAGAGATTTTTAGAGCGGCCTTCTATTTATTTGAAGACACGAGGTATATCTGCCGGCGTTCACAGATCCCGAGAGTCTTCTCCTATTTTATACACATTGCTTTATTATATTCAGAACAATTATACTATTTCTTTCAGCCCAATATTTGTAGTATTCTGTAGTAGTTCGTGAATTGTGACACCAGACCCCGGGGTAGTCTTAGAATTATTTATATACTTAGTTCGTCGTTCGTTTTATTTAATTGCTTATTTATTTTATAGTTGGAGTATTTCATTGGAAATTATTTTAATTAAGTTTACTTTAAATTTATTTATTCATGCTTAAATAAATAATCAAAGGAAATTAGTTAATCGGATTCTAGCATTGTCTTGCCTAGCAAGTGTGGTGTTAGGCGCCATCACGATCCCTAAGGTTGGGAATTTGGGTCGTGACAAGTTGTTATCAGTGCAGTAGGTTGCTTAGGTATCACAATTCACGAACAAGCTTAGTAGAGTCTGAAGGATCGGTACGGAGACGTCTGTAGTTATCTCTCAGAGGCTATTGAGTTAGGAAACAACTCCATTTTATTTCTATTCTATCGTGCGGTTCTTGTATCTCAAATACTGACTAGATTCTTCTATTCTCTCGCAGATGGCGAGAACACGTGCTTCTTTTTCCACTGACCAGCATTCCGGACCTTCAGCAGCAGCAGCTTCTACTAGGGGCAGAGGCTGAGGACGCGCCAGAGGCTGAGGCAGGGGAAGGACTCAGCCCGTTGCTCAGGCAGCATCCCCAGCTGCGGAACCTCAGATTGAGATTGATGAGGGGGTTCTGGCTCAGACTGTTCCAGCGGAACCAGCTCTGGTTCCCGAGGGGTTTATTGCTACCCCAGTTCTTCAGGATGCTTTGGTCCGTTTAGTGGGCTTGATGGAGAGTGTGGCCCAGATGAGCACATTCCCTGTTGCTGTAGACGTATCTCAGGCTGGAGGAGGGGTCCAGACTTCTGCTACCCACACTCCAATCCAGACTACTTCTTAGGATCAGACCCCAATAGCCAATCTAGTTGGGGTAGTTCAGCCAGTTGCAGCAGTGCCGCCCGCTAATGGGGCAGCTATGTCTATCGATAATTTGTGGAGGTTGGACAGGTTCATTAAGTTATTTCCTCTTCACTTTAGTGGTGCTACTTCAGAGGACCCTCAGGAGTATAGTTGTCAAGAGGTTCTGCGTAATATGGGTATTTTGGTGACCAATAGGTCGATTTTGCGGCTTTTCAGATGACTGGTTCCGCCAAGAAATGGTGGAGAGACTATTTGTTGACTAGGCCAGTTGGATCACCTGCTTTGACTTGGGATCAATTCTCTCATCTCTTTTTGGAGAAGTTCTTACCTGCTACTACCCGAGAGGATAAGCGTCGTCAGTTTGAGCGACTTCAGCAGGGCAGCATGACTGTGACCCAGTATGAGACTCGTTTTGTGGATTTGGCTAGACATGCTATTCTTATATTACCCACATAGAGGGAGAGGGTCATATGGTTTATTGATGGCCTTGCTTAGCCCATCAGGTTGAAGATGGCCAAGGAGATAGGGTCCGGGATTTCTCTTCAGGATGCGACTAATATAGCTAGGAGGTTGAGTCAGTTCTTGGGATGGGAGGTCAGGGGTCAGACAAGAGACCTCGCCATTCCGGTGGTTTCAGCCTCATCTGGATGCGGGACTTCATTTAGCAGAGGGCATTCTTCCACGCCATTCCATTCAGCACTATAGGTTTCACAGGGTACTTCAGGGGGTCGTGGTTCTTATGTACCTCCTTCTTCTCAGCCGGTCTATAGTGCTCCTATTAGAGCACCTCCTCTGCAGAGTTATTATCGTGGTCAGCCGGTTCGTCAGGGTCAGTCCTCATATCAGGATGGATGTTTTGAGTGTGGTTAATATGGGCATATTCAGAGAGCTTATCCGAGGTTTTTAGGTAATCATCATCAGTACCAGGGTTCTCGTGCCATAGTTTCGGCACCAACTGCATCACCACCTGCCCAGCCAGCAAGGGGTAGGGGTCAGGTAGTTAGAGGTAGAGGCCAAAATGTTAGAGATGAAGGACAAATAGCTAGAGGTGGAGGTCATCTTGCTAGAGGTGGAGGTCTTCCCAGAGGTGTGGTTCAAGGTGATGGAGCCCTGCCCCGACTATATACATTTCCAGCCAGGCCCGAGGCAGAGTCCTCCGATTTTGTTATTACAGGTATCATCTCTGTTTGTGATATAGCTTCTTCAGTTTTGTTTGATCCAGGGTCTACTTATTCGTATGTTTCATCCTATTTTTCCTCGTATTTGGATGGTCCCCCGTGAGCCCTTGAGTGTTCCTGTTTATGTGTCTACACCGGTGGGGGATGTTATTGTGGTAGATCGAGTATATTATGCGTGCGTGGTAGTCATTGAGAGTCTTAAAACTAGTGTTGATATTTTAATTCTAGACATGGTTGACTTTGATGTTAAATTGGGCTTGGATTGGTTGTCGCCCTCTTATGCCATTTTAGACTGTCACGCCAAGATAGTTACTTTAGCCTTGCTGGGGTCGCCTAGATTAGAATTGAAAGGGACTTCTGGTCATTCTCCCAGCTGGGTAATTTCATATGCTAAGGCTCGCCGCATTGTGGAGAAATGGTGTTTAGCTTAGTTGGCTCATATTCTCGATTCCGATGCCGAGGTTTCTTTTATAGAGTTAGTTCCTATTGTGCGTGAGTTTCCTGAGGTATTTCCTGCAGACCTACCGGGTATGCCACCCGACAGGGATATTGATTTCTGTATTGATGTGGCTCCGGGCGCTCAGCCCATTTCCATTTCTCCATATCCGATGGCCCCATCAGAATTGAAAGAGTTGAAGGAACAGTTGCCAGACTTGCTAGATAAGGGTTTCATCAGACCTAGTGTCTCGCCTTAGGGTGCACCGATTTTGTTTGTAAAGAAGAAAGATGGGTCGATGAGAATTTGTATAGATTACCGGCAGTTGAATAAAGTTACTATCAAGAATAAATATTCGTTACCGAGAATTGATGACCTATTTGATCAGCTTCAGGGTGCTAGAGTATTTTCGAAAATTGATTTGAGGTCGGGCTATCATCAGCTGAAGATTAGGGCGTCTGATATTCCTAAGACATCCTTTCAGACAAGGTATGGGCACTATGAATTTTTGGTTATGTATTTTGGGCTAACTAATGCTGCAGCAGCCTTTATGGATTTGATGAATCGGGTTTTCAAGCCCCATCTGGACTCTTTCGTGATTGTGTTCATTGATGACATTATTATATACTCTCGCAGTCGGGAAGAGCATGAGCAGCATCTCCGTATAGCACTCCAAACTTTGAGAGATAATCAGTTGTATGCCAAGTTTTCCAAATGTGACTTATGGTTAGATTCAGTAGCCTTTTTGGGTCATATTGTATCAACTGAGGGTATTCAGGTTAATCCTAAGAAGATAGAGGCAGTCAAGAACTGGCCTAAACCCACTACAACTACGAAGTTTAGGAGTTTCTTGGGTTTGGCAGGTTACTACCGTCGTTTTGTGGAGGGGTTCTCGTCCATAACAGCCCCAATGACTAAATTGACTCAGAAAGGTGCCCCATTTGAATGGTCAGATGAGTGCGAGGCGATCTTTCAGAAGCTCAAGACAGCCTTGACTTCAGCACCGGTGTTGGTGTTACCATCAGATTCGGGTTCTTTCACAGTGTATTGTGATGCTTCCCGAGTTGGCCTTGGATCAGTGTTGATGCAGGATGGCAGAGTGATTGCATATGTGTCTCGTCAGTTGAAAGTCCATGAGAAGAATTACCCTGTTCATGACTTAGAGTTGGCAGCCATTGTTCATGCATTGAATATTTGGAGGCATTATCTTTATGGCATGCCATGTGAGGTTTTTACTGACCATCGTAGCCTCCAGTACTTATTCAAGCAGAAGGATCTAAATTTGAGGCAGCAGAGATGGTTAGAGTTACTAAAAGATTATGATATCACCATATTGTATCACCCAGGGAAGGCCAACATGGTCGATGCATTGAGTAGGAAGGCAGTGAGTATGGGCAGCCTTGCGTATATACCAGTTGGTGAGAGACTGTTGGCTTCAGACATTCAGACGTTAGCCAATCAGTTCGTGAGGTTGGATATTTCGCCCAACAATGTTCTAGCTTGTAAAGTCGCTCGGTTTTTGCTAATTGACCGTATCCGGGAGCGGCATAATGATGACCCACATTTGGCAGTCCTTAGGGACACAGTTCGGCACGGTGATGCCAAGCAGGTTACGGTGTGAGATGATGGTGTTTTGAGGATGCATGGTAGGTTATGTGTGCCTAATGTTGATGGCCTTCGTGAGTTGATCCTTGAGGAGTCTCACAGTTCCAAGTATTCTATTCACCCAGGGGAAGCTAAAATGTACCAAGATTTGAGGCAACATTATTGGCGGAGAAGGATGAAAAAGGACATTGTGGCGTATGTGGCTCGTTGCTTAAATTCTCAGCACGTAAAGTATGGGCATCAGAGACCTGGTGGTTTGCTTCAGCAGATAGAGATTCCCTAGTGGAAGTGGGAGCGTATCATTATGGACATCGTTGTTGGACTCCCACGGACTTAGAGGAAATTTGACGCAATTTGGGTTATTGTGGATAGGCTGACTAAATTAGCACATTTCATTCCTATATCAAGTACTTATACTTCAGAGCGGTTGGCTGAGTTATATATCTGGGAGATAGTTTGCCTTCATGGTGTGCCCGTGTCTATCATTTCTGATCGAGGTACGCAGTTTACTTCACACATTTGGAGAGGAGTTCAACGTGAGTTGGGCACCCGAGTAGAGTTAAGTACAACATTTCACTCTCACACTGACGGGCAGTCCGAGAGTATTATTAAGATATTGGAGGATATGCTCCGCACTTGTGTTATTGACTTTGGAGATTCATGGGACCAGTTCTTGCCGTTAGCGGAGTTTTCTTATAATAATAGTTATCAGTCGAGCATTTAGATGGCTCCTTATGAGGGGTTATATGGTAGACGGTGCAGATTGCAAGTCGGATGGTTTGAGCCGGGAGAGGCTCGGTTATTGGGTACAGACATAGTTCAGGAGGCCTTAGATAAAGGTCAAGTCTATTTAGGAGAGACTTAGTGCAGCTCAGTCTAGGCAAAAGAGTTATGCCGATCGTAAGGTTCGTGATGTGGCATTCATGGTTGGAGAGAGAGTATTGCTTCGTGTGTCGCCCATGAATGGTGTTATGAGATTTTGGGAAGAAGGGTAAGTTGAGCCCTGGGTATATCAGGCTGTTTGAGATTCTTGATAGAGTGGGGGAGGTAGCTTATAGACTTGTATTTCCTCTAGGGTTATCTTTAGTTCATCCGGTATTCCACGTATCTATGCTCCGAAAATACCACGGTGACCCGTCCCACGTGTTAGATTTCAGCTCTGTCCAATTGGACAAAGACTTGACTTATAAGGAAGAGCCGATAGCCATTTTAGACCGGCAGGTTCGTCAATTGAGGTCTAAGAGTTTTTCTTCAGTTCGAGTGCAGCGGAGAGGCCAGCCCATTGAGGAAGCTACCTGGGAGTCCGAGTCGGACATGCAAAGTAGATATCCAACTTGTTCACCATTTCAGGTGACTTTCTGTGTCTGTTCGAGGACGGACGTGTGTTTTAGAGGTGGAGATTGTGATGACCCGCGGGGTCATTTTATAAATCTAGAACCCGTTCCATTCTATTCTTAATAGCCATAAAAAGAAAAATTTTAAATACCTCAGTTTGCGTGCGCAGTCCGTGTGTGAAACCGGAAAGCTTTTATGTGAAAATATGAGAAATAATAATTTCTAGAATCTAAATTTGATAAAAGTTGACTTTGGTCAGCATTTTTAGTAAACAGACCCGGATCCGTGTTCCGATGATCCCGGGAGGTCGGCAATAAAATATAGGACTCGGGCGTATGCCCGGAAATGAATTCCGAGGTCCCAAGCCTTAGAAATCAATTTTTGAAAGAAATTATTTTGCTGAAATGTTTATGAAATAAAGAAAAGAAATAATGTTTAAAATCATGGGTATTAGTCCCGTATCATGGTTCCGAAGCTCGGTACAGATTTGTTATGGTATTTAAAGGTTAACTGTGAAATTTGGTGAAAAACAGAGTTCGTTTGACGTGATTCGGACATCCGGTTGAAGAGTTATGAACTTTAAGTGTTCTTGATGAAAATGATGAGTTTTGAGGTTTAATTAATAGTTTTACATGTTGTTTTCATGATTTGATCGCACGAGCAAGTCCGTATGATGTTTTTATACTTGCGTGCATGTTTTGTTTAGAGCCTCGAGGGCTCGGGTGAGTTTCCGATAGGCCACGGAGAGTTTTTGGCACTTAAAGTTGCTGCTGTGTTTACTGTATCTGGTATGCCAGATTTTGTTCATCGCGTTCGCACCCCTTTGAATGCGAACGCATATGGTAAAATTTCTAGGGGGGGGGGGGGGCATTTTTTTCTATGCGAACGCACCCCCCAGATGCGAACGCATAGAGTAGTTGGGACCTGGGGAGGGGGAGGCTGGTTAACCCTACGCAAACGCATAGGGTGGGATGCGAACACGGAGCTTTAGGAGAATTCTCTACGCGAACGCGTCCATGCTTATGCGACCGCATAGAGTTAGGAAGGGGGCTGGGGGACAGGTAGCCAGTACACTGTGCGAACGCGGCCCTAGGCACGCGAACACATAGGCCTGAGGTATTAAGCCTTTACGAACACGACCAAAGGCGCGCGAACGCATAGAGAGTTTTTCCAGGCAGTATATAAACAAATTAAAAACGGGCAGACCTTCTTCTTCACCATATTTTCGAACCCCACAACCCTAAGAACGATTTCTTCACCAATTATCATCCCCAAGTCATAGGTAATCAATTCTAAACTTTGTTCTTTCAATTCCTTACTGTTTTTCATCACTTCTATAGAAAAAACTAAGAATTTTCATGGTAAAAATTGAGGGTTTGGGTAGAATTAAAGAATTTTGTAATTTTTTTTTACATTGAATCGAGGTCGGATTTCAAAACCAATAGTATATTTAGGTTCTTGGGTGAATGGGTAAGCGTAATTTGGTCCGAACCCCGAGTTTAGAGCAAGCGGGCCCGGGTTCGGGTTTTCACTTTTTTTAGAAAACTTAGGAAAAATCATGTTTTTCAATAAAGTTAGTTCCTTTAACATTAATTGATGATAGTGAGTTAATTATGATTAGATTCGAGCAATTTAGAGGTGAATTCAAAAGGAAAAGCTGTAATTGAGCAGTGAGCGGCCTATGAAATTGAGGTAAGTGTTTGGTCTAACTTTGACTCGAGGGAATAGGAATCCCCACTTGTTTGCTATGTGAAATGCATGTGTGTGGTGTATAGGTGAGGTGACGTGTATCTATGCACCACCAAATTTCCTGCCGTTCCCAATTTGATTGATTATTGTCTTAATTGTTCTGTGTTCCTTTTTGTTTCTATGACTACTTGTCCTTATTAAATTGTTGTTAAATATTGTTGTGATTATTTTGGAAAGAGTATTGGTTGTTTAGCTGGTTTCCTTGTGGTATAAAACGGTTGAGTAGTTTGAAATTATTTTTACGAGACATATAGATGTTTATATTTTCTGTTGGTTTCATGGTTTAGAGGTTATTGATGATGTTTATGAGAAAAACACAGTTTATTATTTATAATGGTTGAGACAAAAATATTGTGAAAGGCTTGGCCTAAATTGTGAAATTTATGAATAAATTGATATGAGATGTCTGGTGGGAGCGGGTTTCACGCCGCAACAAGGAGTGATAAGGGTGGACAGGTGGGATCGGGTTGCACGCCGCAACAAGGATCGATAAGGTTGGACATTTATATTTTTACTGATTTTCAAAGAAAATAAAGATTTGAAAAGCTTAAATGTTTATTTTACTATTATTCGTATTTTTGGCACTATTTTTATTTAAAGTTAAAGTTTGGAAACTCGAAAATTATTTGAGAATTGATTATAGCTGAGGCTTGGAAAAGGCAGTTGAGTTATCTAATTATTGTTGCAATACTTAATTATTTGTTTAGATTTTCTTCTTGCTTTATATATTACTGTTACAGGTTTATTGCTAAAGCCTCGCTGTTGCCTCGTCACTACTTCATCGAGGTTAGGCTCGGCACTTACTCAGTACATGGGGTCGGTTGTACTGATACTACACTCTGCACTCTTTTGTGCAAATCCAGGTACTAGCCAGCAGTAGAGATTTTTAGAGCGGTGTTCTGTTCATTTGAAGACACGAGGTATATCTGCCGGCGTTCACAGATCCCGAGAGTCTTCTCCTATTTTATGTGCACTGTTTTATTATATTCAAAACAATTAAACTATTTCTTTCAACCCGGTATTTGTAGTAATCTGTAGTAGTTCGTGAATTGTGACACCAGACCCTGGGGTAGTCTTAGAGTTATTTATATACTTAGTTCGTGGTTCGTTTATTTAATTGCTTATTTATTTTATAGTTGGAGTATTTCATTGGAAATCACTTTAATTAAGTTTACTTTAAATTTATTTATTCATGCTTAAGTAAATAATCAAAGGAAATTAGTTAATCGGATTCTAACATTGGCTTGCCTAGCAAGTGTGGTGTTAGGTGTCATCACGATCCCTACGGTTGGGAATTTGGGTCGTGACAAGTGATATAATTTTTTTAGAAGAAAAAGCGTGGACCACCAGTGCACCAGAAACTGTTATGACAGCAGATTTGTTTTACAAGTTAAAAACATCCTGAAGCCTACCCGAAACTTATCCGAGCCCTCGAGGATCTAAACCAAATATGCACGCAAGTCTAAAAATATTATACGGACTTGCTCATGTGATTAAATCAGGAAAATAACATGTAAAACTATGAATTTAACCTCAAAACTCATCATTTTTTCAAGAACACTTAACTTTCACTATTTATCAACCGGACGTCTGAATCACGTCAAATATACTCCGATTCTCACCAAATTTCACAGATAGCATTTAAATACTATAACAAATCTGTACCGGGCTCCGGAACCCAAATATGGGCCCGATACCGATGGTTTCAAATATTAATTCTTTTCTTAATTTTATTAATAATTCAACAAAATAATTTCTTTCAAAAATTGATTTCTAAGGCTTGGGACCTCGGAATTCATTTCGGGGCATACACGCAAGCCCCATATTTTACTGCGGACCTCCCAGGATCATCGAAACACAGATCCGGGTCCGTTTTCTCAAAATGTTGTCTCAAGTCAACTAAAACCAAATTTTAATTCTAAAAATTATTATTTCTTATATTTTAACATAAAAGCTTTCCGGTTTCATGCCCGGACTGCGTACGCAAATCGAGGTAATTAAAATTAGTCTTTTTATGGCTAATAAGCCTAGAACAGAGTCTTAATTCATAAAATGACCCCTTGGGTCATCACAATCTCCACCTCTAAAACAAACGTTCGTCCTCGAACGGACATAGAAAATTACCTAAATTGGCAAACAAATGTGGATATCTACTCTGCATGTCCGACTCGGACTCCTAAGTCGCTGCCTCAATGGCCTGGCCTTTCCACTGCACTCGAACTGAAGGGTAACTCTTTGACCTCAACTGACGAACCTGCCAGTCTGAAATGTCTACCGGCTCCTCCTCATAAGTCAAGTCTTTGTCCAATTGGACAGAGCTGAAATCTAACACGTGGGATGGGTCACCATTATATTTCCGGAGCATAGACACGTGGAATATCGGATGAACTGAGGATAACCTTGGAAGCAACGCAAGTCTATAAGCTACCCCCCACTCTATCAAGAATCTCAAACGACCGGATATACCTAGGGCTCAACTTGCCCTTCTTCCCAAATCTCATAACAGCCTTCACGGGCGATACCCGGAGCAATACTGTCTCTCTAACCATGAATGCCACATCACGAACCTTACGATCAGCATAACTCTTTTTCCTAGACTGAGCTGCACGAAGTCTCTCCTGAATAATCTTGACCTTATCTAAGGCCTCCAGAACTAAGTCTGTACCCAATAACCGAGCCTCTCCCGGCTCAAACCATCCAACTGGCGATTTGCACCGTCTACCATATAATGCCTCATAAGGAGCCATCTGAATGCTCGACTGATAGCTATTATTATAAGCAAACTCCGCTAACGGCAAGAACTGATCCCAAGAACCTCCAAAGTCAATAACACAAGCGCGAATCATATCCTCCAAAATCTGAATGGTACGCACAGACTGCCCGTCAGTCTGAGGATGAAATAATGTGCTCAACTCTACTCGGGTACCCAACTCACGCTGAACTGCCGTCCAAAAGTGCGAAGTAAACTACGTACCCCGATCATAAATGATAGACACGGGAAGATCATGAAGGCGAACAATCTCCCGAAAATATAACTCAACCAACCGCTCCGAAGTATAAGTACTCGCCACAGGAATGAAATGTGCTAATTGAGTCAGCCTATCCAGAATAACCCAAACTGCGTGAAATTTCCTCTAAGTCCGTGGGAGACCAACAACGAAGTCCATAGTGATACTCTTCCACTTTGACTCAGGAATCTCTATAAGCAAAGCACCGGGTCTCTGATGCTCATATTTTACCTAATGACAGTTTAAGCAACGAGCCGCATACGCAACAATGTCCTTTTCCATCCTTCTCCACCAATAATGCTGCCTTAGGTCCTGGTACATTTTGGCTGCACCTGGGTAAATAGAATACTTAGAACGATGAGCCTCCTCGAGGATCAACTCACGAAGGCCATCAATATTAGGCACACATATACGAATCTGCATCCTCAAAACACCATCATCTCCAACTGTAACCTGCTTGGTACCACCACGCCGAACTGTGTCCCTAAGAACCATCAAATGCGGGTCATCATCCTGCTGCTCTCAGATACGCTCAATTAGAGAAGACCGAGCGACTGTACAAGCTAGAACACTACTGGGCGAAATATCCAACCTCACGAACTGATTAGGCAATGTTTGAATGTCTGAAGCTAACTGTCTTTCACCGACTTGAATAAATGCAAGGCTGCCCATACTCACCGCTTTCCTACTCAATGCGTCGGCCACTACATTGGCCGTCCCCAGATGATACAATATAGTGACTTCATAATCTTTCAGTAACTCTAACCATCTCCTCTGTCTCATATTAAGATCCTTTTTCTTGAAGAAGTACTAGAGACCGCGATGATCCGTGTACACCTCACATGGCACTCCATAAGATAGGGCCTCCAAGTCTTCAATGCATGAACAATGGCTGCCAACTCTAAGTAATGGACATGGTAATTCTTCTCATGAACCTTCAACTGTTGAGATGCATATGCAATCACCTTGCCATCATGCATTAATACGACACCTAATCCAATACGAGATGCACCATAATACACCGTTGATCATCTCCCGCCTATACCACTAAAGAGTAGCAAGTACGGGGGTCAATGCAGCTTTTACCCGAAGGGTCGAGATCGAATTCCACAGGGATTTACGATTGTGGGAGTTGAGTTCCTAAGTGATCTAGTGGTGTGTTGTGCTTTTAATTGCATTTCTCATCAATTGGTTTGACAATTATACTATGGTTTTAGACTAAGTGACAATACGAACAATATCTTTTTGGATGTTTTCTCAATAGATAAAGGGATTAGGGTTGTGATTTTCTCCTAGGTGAATACTTGACGGGATCTAAAGCCTAAGGCAAAGACGTTATGTTGGGGATTGTGATATAGCCAATGCACGGAAGTACTCAATCTATACCTCTCGGTAGCTTGAGTAACTTTTCCCTAATTGACTCCCTCGAGACCAATTGGGTGTCAAAATTGGGCAAGCAATATAGGATCAAATCGGGTATTACTATCTCTAGGTTTAACCCATTAATTGGGACTATCAATCTCTTGATTACATCCCAATTCCTTGTTAGACTGATTTTCCTAGACTCAAGTTCTCTTTCTCAAGAAGAACCCAAGTCAAATAGGCACAAATTAGTGTTTGCAACCACAAATTTAACATGGAAAACACAAATCAGTCCAAATATCAACTACCCTAAACATCTAAGCCTTAAATCAAAATACCCATCAAATACTCACACTATGGTTGAGCCACAACCCTAGCTAATGGGTCTAGCTACTCATAATAATGAAAGAAAACAAAGAAATAGATGAAGAATAACCCATATGATTTAATTACAAGCTAATAATTGAAGATTCAATGATAAACCAATTATAAAAGTACTCAAAATAGTCTAATATAGTCGTTCATGAGCTCCCCTCGAAGTTAGAGTACCAAAGCTGACCTAAAAATGGGAACAGAAAGTATTTATACTAGGCTAAATTTTCTGGACAAAAATACCCCTCCGAGGGTACCGCGGACCGCAAGAAATGGAGTGCGGCCGTGGTGAGGCTTTTTGGCTTCAAACTTCTGCTCTTTGAACTTGGCCACCGCGGGCCGAATAAAATGCACCGCGGCCGCAGTGGCTTCTACTGCGGTCCGCACAAAAAGGACCACGGACTACATTGGCATTAATCCTCCAAATTCCCAGCTCTCTGAACCTCTTCACTGCGGACCGCACAAAATCGATTGCGTCCGCGGTGAGGCTACTGCGGTCCGCACTAACTTCTTTGCGGCCACAATGCTTGAGTTTCTAGATTTGTATCTCTCTGAATCTCCTCACTGCGGACCACACTGAATGGACTGCGGTCGCAGTAGATCTGTTGTTTTGTGCTTGGACTTGTTCTTCGTACTTGTGCATGTTTCACTCCTTTTTGAGCTGGTTTTGACTAGTTGTCACCTTTTTGACAAAACCCTACAAACAAGTACAACATGTAAGCCTTTGGGACTATTTTGTATACATTTTTAATCAAAACTCAAGTAAGAAGGAGTGTAAAATGAGCTATAATCCCTAGTTATCAACTCCCCCAAACTTGAGCTTTTTCTTGTCCTCAAGCAAACAAAATAAGAACCACCTCTTAAGGGTAAATCCAAGAAAATTCAGCTGCCCTAAAATGACCTCTTCTAGCATCAATTGGGACTAACAATTGCCCTCAATTCAAATGAATCATTAACAACATTCGTCCTTCTAAACACCATGGATTTAGCGTGACACAAGAGCATCAAGAGTTGACTCAACCCATCAAAGAAACTCTTTCTACTACTTTGGTCATTGTGGAACCCAAACTCACACTCCTCAACTCTCCCTAAGAAAACCTCACTTTTAGATTGTAGCACTCAGAACGAGGATAATGGAAACATACTCATCTCTCTCAAAGAAGGGTCTCAAGTCCGGCTCTAAGTACCATAAGATTTCCCCTTATGTGAGTCGCCACTAATGTAAGCTTCATTCAACCCAAGATCATATAGGGCTTTTGTGGGGATATAGTGAAGGCTCTTGGTTCAAGGTAGGAAATATTTGGTCTAGGTGGGTTCCATATTCCCTTAAGCACTTCATTTGCTTCATTTTGGCATACATTCTCTTGACTTTTTGAGTCATTAAGTTCTTTCTGAGGGGTTAGAGAGACACACTGCACTCTTTCTTGTTCATTTCAAGCCCTTTTCTCCTTTCTAAACGTTCCACACCTTTTATCTTTTTTCTTTTTATTGATTCCCTTTATTTCTTCAAGATTGTTCATTATTTTTGACTTTTTTTTGATTCCCTTTCTTTTTCAATGCCTTCCCTTTTCTTCATTTTGTACCTTTTTTTTCACTTTGTTGCAGTCCTCATCTCTCCCCCAAATGTATGCTTTTTCCTTATTCTAAGGAGATATAGGGTGCCAAGAGAGGGTCAGAATGAGTAAAGGCTTGTATCGTGGTTTTTGAAAGAAAAATGTCTAAGGCTCAAAAGGGTTGAGTAGGGATATTACCATTGGTAGGCTATGGAAGTTTTCAAGACATCATTTGGATCAAGGAGAGCCTATAATCACATCTCAAGTCAAACTACACTTAGGATTTTGCCTAGACAAACATTCAGGGCAAGTTCTAGACTAATGGCTCGGGACTTGGACTTGCAATTTAAATTCTTACCACACACGCTATGGGATTTCTAAAGAGACAGAGTCGGGGGCCCACAACAACCTTAGCTAAAATTTTAGCACACAATGGTCCCGAAAAACCACTTGATGATTATCGGCAAACAAAAAAGTCTTAAGGTCACAACTTTCACCATCCTATACACAACAATTTGTTTTTGACCATAGGATCAAAGGCAAATGTGTTAAGCCCAAGTGAAGCTTTGCCTGCAGCACCATTACTCACTAGCTACTATTTACACAAAAAACAAAAAGAAAAGGGAGTCAAAATCTTAAGAAGGTTGTTATGCCATCCATCATCGGGAAAATTCACCCGGTTCACACAAATTCCATCTTTGGAAAGAATTGTGGCATTAAGAAAACCAAATTCTTATTGCACACAAAAATTCAAAACAAGAAGCTACGAAAATAAAATAAGAAGCTATGAAAGTAAAAATGCGGAAAGTAGAATAAATATATACAAGAGAGGATTTAGTAGAATATACATAAGGGGGAATGAATATATACATCAAAAGGTAACTTTATATAAAGACCAAAGTTGCAAAATACGAAAAGTAAACTAGAACGGTAAAATTATGTACATACCAAAAGTAAAAAGATAGCATAATAAAAGAAAATGGTGTCATATATACAATTCAAATCATCCAAATAGGGCCACCCCCTCAAATGGGAGCTAGCATTGTCCTCAATGCTAACTAACCAAAAATAGCTAAAAAATAAAAGAGAGAGAGAGTAAAAAGAAACTCCTTATTGGCCCTCTGTCTGCATAGGCTCATGAATCTGGGTCCCTGGGTCCTTGGACTGCTCGGGAACCTGTGACTGGCTCCTAGTAACCTGTGTCTCCACTAGGACCTATTCCACTAGGTCTTGGGCCTGTACTGGAATCTGGGGCTGACTAGAGGAACCTCCTTACGGGTCCGCCAACTGTATAACAACATCATCAGTATGGGGAATCACCCTCTTCCTCTTTGCTGGCCTCTGTGTATCCTGCTCCGGCTCAGGCTGGGCTTCTGGAGCCGGGTCATGCAATAAAAGCTCCAAAGTCAAGTGATCAGCCTTCATCTTCTCTACCTCTACCCTCAACTTCTTCACCGACTCCTTGGAAGCACGAGTCTTTCTCATTTTCTTTGACTCCTTAACAAGCTCCTTCAATGCATTTCCATGAGAAGTAACATCATCCATGATCAACTACTGGTTCTCTAGGAGCTTCTTCTGGTTGTCCAGAAGCTCCTTGATAGTGTCCTCCACTGACTGTGGGACCTGTGGATGAGGAGGTGTAGACTGGGCTACCACCGATGTAGAAAGTACAGATAGCTTGGAAGTGGCTGCCTGCATACAGTTGTTGATACTGGAAGGGGTCTGGCTCAAGCGGTGTGCAGTCAATGGATATGCTCCAGATGAGGAAATATCTAGGGCTGTAGAAGTGGAGGGTCCTGGAGCCATGCCTGGGGTGGCTGGAGGCTGAGTAGGATCTACTACTACTACTACTACTAGCTTTTCAGACTGGCCAGTATAAACAGTGGATTTGCCCTTGGGGTTCTTGCTTTTAGGGTGTCATCACTCTGCAGGATATACAAGGAAAAGGGTGCCTTCGGCTTTACCTTCACATCAAACTTCCTTTTTTCTACCTTTTGATCCTCGAAGTACATGGTCAGGAAATTTGGGAAGGGGTAAGATCTATCACCTTCGTTCACCACCCTTGTAATCACCTTGGACATCACATTCCCGATGTTGATTGGGTACCCAGCCATGATCGATGCCACCAATACAGCCCGTGAGATAGGAAGAGAGTTTTCGTGAATGGTGGGGTCTAGCCTACTGCACACAAATGTCTCCCACCCTTTTGCTTCGAAGTTCAGGGTTCTCCTCAGAATTTTTACTCCCGCTGTCAACCATTCTGGTGTGGTACTTGGGATTGCCAAGTACTCTGCTAACCACGTACGGGCATTCTCCCCCAAAGCTAGCTTCTCTAAGTATAATGTCTCATCCTCCTCCGGGAAGTCCAGGTAATCATTGATCATTTTTCCGTCAAACATGATTGTCAAATTTCGCACCTTAGTTATTTTAGTGTCCTTTTTGATGTGGGCAACATTGGTGTAAAACTCCTTGACTAAGTGCTCATTGGCCTCCACCACTTGGCATGTGAAATAGTCCTAGCCTTTTCTCTGTCTGAACTGCCTCAACACGTTGGAGTTGTGAGGAAAAATGTCCTTTGTGATGAATTTCCACTCCGGTATCAACTTCCTCTCGGACAACCGTTCTCGGAACTTGTGATAGGCTGGTTCACTCACAAACCTATCTTTCCATGCTTTCGGTTTCCTAGTTCTCTCTACGCCTCCTACTTGGGGCTCACCCCCTCCTTCTTCTTCTGCGGAATGCTCACCGGATAGTGAAGCTGTAAGTGAGGTAGAATAGTCATTTCACTGCCCGCAACTAAGCCCTCAGACGACTCAGAAGACCTTTGTGTTGATGCTTGGGCAGTAGGGGAGCCCAAAGGTATATCTCTCAATCTTTTTCTCTCCGGCCAGTCAGGAACATACTCTGGCATGGATTCTGAATTAGATGCCTCCCGGGAGGTCATATACTCACTTCCCGAATGGGAAGAAGCTCTATCAATAGCTTTAATTGTCTTCCTGGTATCTTTGATATTTTTTCGGACTTGGGGAGTCAATTTGATCATGTCCTTTCCTCTACCCAGGGAGGACTCTCCTTTTCCATGTTGTTTTCTACCACCCCCTCGTGATTGAAACATTGTCTGCAAGTGGAATTTAGTTTAAGTTTGTTAGTATCACAGTATTAGATGAATCAGTGAAGTATAAGATTGCAGGTAGTTGAAGGAAGAAATGCAGAATAGCAGACCGTGGACCGCACAAAATGCACCGCGGTCCGCACTGAGGTGGGGTTCAGACTACCCACTGTCTGATAAAGGTCACTACGGACCACCCAAAATGGTGTTGCGGTCCGCATAAGGTACCGCGGATCGCACAAAATCCATCGCGGCCACAGTCCTTAACTTCTAACCTCTCTGAAGTCAAACCATCGCAGTCCGCATAAAATGGTATTGCGGACCGCGGTGAGCATTGAACAGTAACACTAACCTAGGGTTTCAAAAATTCCTCCCAATTTGAGCCTAAAATCACATATAATGATCCCCTAGGTGTTTAATCAATTTTTAAACTAATTAGCACTAATTTAACCATTATTAAGCAAACCCTACGCATTGGTTGAAAGAAAAAGAAAAAGAAAAAGAAAGAAACAACTACTTAAAAGAAAATAACAAAGTTAAACAACTAAGAAAACAAAATTAAAATTACCAGAAGTGAGATGCATTGTAGATTAATGGAACTTAGAAGTTGAAGTCAAGCAGTAGGAGTGATGAATAGTGTTTTTGTCTATTAAGTGTGCAGAGCGAAAAGTTTAAAATGAAGGCCTCAGGCCCTATTTATAGAAAAAGGATCTGGGGCCCACTTTACCTACCTACCGCAGACTGCACAAAATGGCACCGTGGTGCTCAAAATCATGAAGCAATGGGAAGACGTCCACTACAGACTGCAAGAAATGCAATGCGGCCGCAGTGGTCCACCGCGGACCGCAAGAAATCACATTGCGGCCGCGGTTGCAAACTTCAGAGAGTTCATTTTTTTCCAACTTAGTCCTGGACTATATCAATAACAATCCTACAACATCCCACAACTAGTTAGTCCAAAAACAAATCCTAAACTATAAAGAAAATCAAAGAAAAAAAAAAAGAAAGACACATGGTTTGCCTCCCAAGAAGCGCATGATTTAACGTCGCGGCACGACGCATTTTACCATGTTCAAATGAATTTCATCAAAGCCACCACGTGGCTATCTTCAAATTTTCCAAGATAATGCTTGACCTGGTGCCCATTCACACGAAAAATCTCCCCATTCTTGTTCTTGAGATCAAGAGCACCAAAGGGTGTAACCAATACAACTTCAAACAAGCCACTCCACTTGGATTTGTGTTTACCCGGAAATAGACGAAGTCTAGAATTGAAAAGAAGCACCAAGTCTCCCACCTTGAATTCCCGGTCTTTTGCATATTTGTCATGGAGATACTTCATTTTCTATTTGTACAAAGAAGAGAGTATATGCATGAAATATGAACTCGTCTAGCTTATTGAGGTGATCAACTCTGAGATTTGAAACTTTATCATAATCCAAATTCAATTCTTCAAAGCCCATGGTGCCTTATGCTCCAATTCCACTGGAAGATGACAAGCCTTGCCATACACCAACCAGTAATGAGACATATCGATTGGGGTCTAGAAGGCGGTCTAGTAAGCCCAAAGAGCATCATCAAGCTTCCGGGACCAGTCAGTCCGATTAGCATTCACTGTCTTGGCCAAAATATTTTCCACGATTAGACACTTCCACTTGACCACTTGCTTGAGGATGGTACGGAGTAGACACCTTATCATTGACGCCATACTTGGTTAACAATGAATCGAAGGCCCTATTTCAAAAATGAGACCCCCCGTCACTGATGATGGCACGGGGTGTCCCAAATCTTGTGAAAATATTATTCTTTAGAAAACCAACCACAGTTCAGGCCTCATTATTAGGCAAATCAACGGCTTCAACCCATTTCGAAACATTGTTACGACCCGAAATTTCCACTGTCGGGACCGTGATGACGCCTAACATTGAAAGCGCTAGGAAAGCCACTGTGAACATTCAAATTTACATTAATCCTTTATTATTAGACGAATACAGGTGAAATAAAACATTTTTCGTAAATAAAAGTATGAAAATGAAACAGACTATATGTTTATAACTCAATTCACAGCTTTTACGAAATACCAAAATAACCAAATCCCAGATCTTTGGAGTCACAATATCAAAGACTATCTACGAATAATACATGTAATGATCTGAAAGAAGTAAATACATCTGTTTCTGAAATAACTAGAATAGAAATAAAGAAGTGGAATGGGACGCCAAGGTCTGCGGATGATTGCAGGACTACCTCGGTGTCTCCGACTGGACTGAAGGCAGCCTCCTAGCTCTAATGTCCAAAGGGTCCTGTACCGGGATCTACACAACAAAAGATGTGCAGGTGTAGTATTAGTACAACCGACCCCATGTACTGAGTAAGTGTCGAGCCTAACCCCGGCGAAGTAGTGACGAGGCTAGGACACGACCATCAAGACAACATGTGCAGTTTCATAATATTCGAAAGAAATAATAACAACAAAAATAACCAGTTAAGTACAAGGGAAAAGGGGAAACATGTTGCCGAAAGCAATATCAAATAACAGAAGTAATGAAACAAGGCAATAGTTCAAATATCTAAGCAACAACAGGAAATAACAAACACAGAGAAAACAGTGCGACATCACCCTTCGTGCTTTTACTCTCGTCCTCACCAAATAATAAATAAAGGCTAGTGCACGGCATCACCCTTCATTCTTTTACTCTCATCCTCACAAAATAATAAATAGAACGACGGCATCACCCTTCGTTCTTTTAATATTATAACGTGGCACGACATTACCCTTCCTCCTTTTACACTCTCATCCTCACAATAATCAATATACGATATCACCCTTTGTGCTTTACACTCTTCCTCACAAAATCAATACACAACATCACCCTTCGTGCTTTACACTCTTCCTCGCCCAAACAATATCAACAACAGAATTTTGGCAAGGAAAAATCAACAACATAAACCATAAATCATAACATCCAGGCAAGGAAACAACAGTAAGGTTATCACTATCCTGGCAAGGGACACAACTATAACCAATCTCACTCAAGTACATATATTTACATAAGATTACTCAACTGAAACAAATACTCAACAATATTCATTACCAAGAATTTCCACCGAATGAATAACCACTAAGGTGAATTTCAAGCTATAACACAATAAATATCAATGAAAATCACATAATTCATAATATCCAACTCACATGCATGCTTGACACCAACATATAGGTACTCGTCACCTCACCTATACATTGAAAATGGTACAAACACATAGCAAATAACACTCAACACCTATCCCCTCGAGCTAAAGTTAGGCCAAACACTTACCTCGACTTCCACGAACAAAATCAAGCCTCAATCACCGCCTTTTCTTTTGAACTCGACTCCAAATCGATTTTATCTAGACATAATTGACTCAATAACATCAATAAACACTAAATAATTCAATTCCAATACATAATTATAGATTTCCTATCATTCTTCCTAAAAAGTAAAAAATCGACCCCGGGCCCGCTTGGTCAAAACACGTGGTTCGGACCAAAACCCGATCACCCATTCACCCACGAGCCCGAATATTTAATTAGTGTCGAAATCCGACCCCAAAACGAGGTCTAACTTCCAATGATTAAAAAAATCCCTAACTCTACCCAATTCGCTAATTTTCTACCCTTAAGAACATGATTTTAGGCCTAGAAATCTAATGGGTGTTGATAAAAATTGAAAAAAATGAGTCTAAGGTTACATACCTATGATTTGTAGTGAAGTTCTCTTTCAAAAATCGCCCAATTGGGAGTTTGGAAGAAGAAGTTATGAACTTTTGGTTTAATCCCGTATAGGTTCTGTTTTTAAAATCACTGGGTAGAAATTAGACCTATGCGTTCGCGACATAAGCCATGCGTTCGCACAGGCTGCCTTACCCCTACACTCTGCAATCGCGACCACTGGGGTGCGTTCACACTGAGTAAAACCTACCCAGCCCCTAGCCCTCTCTAAACCTATGCGTTCACATCTCACAGTGTGCGTTCGCGTAGAGCAAGGTTCCTGTGCTCTGCGTTCGCGCCTGCTGTGGTGCGTTCGCACAATACTAAGTCTACCCAGCCCCCAGCCTTCCTAATACTCTATACGTTCGCAGCTGAGCCTATGCGTTCGCATAAAGTTACCAACCCCCTCCCAAATCCTGTGTTGTGCGTTCGCATGACTTTCCATGCGTTCGCATAGTACAGATGTTCAGACACAAGAAAACAACCAAAAACCATATTTTTCTAAGTTAAAATCACCCCGACGCCTATCCGAAACTCACCCGAGCCTTTGGGGCTCCAAACCAAATATGCACACAACCTCAAAAACATCCTACGGACTTACTCGTGCGATCAAATTGCTAAAATAACATCTTAAACAACGAATTTATCATAAAAATCAAAGAAATTTTCCATAACTTTCAAAGTAATAAAATTTACAACCGTGGGTTCGAATCACGTCAAACGACTTCCGTTTCTTACCAAATTTTACTGAAATATCATATTGAACTTGTACCAGGCTCCGGAACCAAAATACGGGCCCGATACCATAGGTTTTACACATAATCAAATTTCTAAAATCCTTTATATTTTTAGAAAAACAATTTCTTTCAAAAATTTATTTCTCAGGCTTGGGACCTCGGAATTTAATTCTGGGCATATGCCCAAGTCCCATATTTTCCTACGGACCCTCCGGGATAGTCAAATCACGGGTCCAGGTCCGTTTACCAAAAATGTTGACCAAAGTCAACTTAATTTAAATTTCGGAAACAAAACTATCATTTTCTCGGTTTTTCACATAAAGGCTTCCCGGCTATACGCCCGGGCTGCACATGCAAGTCGAGGTGAGATAGAAGGAGGTTTTCATGACCTCGGAACACAGAATTGACTTATAAAACACGGGATGACCTTTGGGTCATCAAAATCTCCACCTCTAAAACAAACATTCATCCTCGAACGGGCATAGAAAGTTACTTGAATCGGGTGAAAGATGGGGATATCGGCTCCGCATATCGGACTCGGACTCCCAGGTAGCCGCCTCGGTAGGCTGACCTCTCTACTAAACACGGACCGAAGGATAACTCTTCGATCTCAACTGACGAATCTGCCGACCTAATATGGTTATCGGCTCCTCCTCATAATTCAAATCCTTTTCCAACTTGACACTGCTGAAGTCTAGCACATGAGATGGATCGGCGAGATACTTCCGAAGCATAGATACATGAAACAATGAATGCACGGCTGATAAAATCGATGGCAAAGCAAGCCTGTAGGCCACCTCTCCTTCTTTATCAAGAATCTCAAAGGGACCAATATATCTATGGCTCAGCTTGCCCTTCTTTTCGAACCTCATCACGCCCTTCATGGGCGACACTCGAAGCAATACCCGGTCTCCTACCATAAATGCTAAATCTCAAACTTTACGGTCTGCATAATCTTCTGCCTGGACTGAGCCATACGAAGTCTATCCTGAATGATCTTTATCTTATCCAAGGCATCCTGCACTAACTCTGTACCCAACAACCGAGCCTCTCCCGTCTCAAACCACCTAATTGGGGACCGATACCACCTACAATACAATGCCTCATAAGGAGCCATCTAAATGCTCGACTGATAGCTGTTGTTGTAGGAAGACTCAGCTAAAGGCAAAAACTGGTCCCAAGAACCTCCAAAGTCAATGACACATGCTCGCAGCATATCCTCCAAGATCTGAATAGTACGCTCGGACTGTCCGTCCGTCTGAGGATGAAACGCTGTGCTCAACTCAACCCGTATGCCCAACTCACGCTGAAATACTCTCCAGAAATAGGAGGTAAACTAAGTACCTCAGTCAGAAATGATGGACACGGGCACACCATGCATGCGAACAATCTCCCTGATGTAAATCTCTGCCAATCTCCCCGAAGAATATGAAACTGCTACAGGGATGAAATGTGCTGACTTGGTCAGCCTATCCATAATGACCCATAACGCATCGAACTTCCTCAGAGTCTGTGGGAGTCCAAATACGAAATCCATGGTGATACGCTCCCACTTCCACTCGGGAATCTCAATCTGCTGCATCAAACCACCGGGTCTCTGGTGCTTGTACTTAACCTGCTGATCGTTCAAGCACCGTGCTACATATGCCACAATATCTTTCTTCATCCTCCGCCACCAATAATGTTGCCGCATATCCTGGTACATCTTTGCGGCGCCCGGATGAATGGAATACCAGGAACTATGGGCCTCCTGCAATATCAAATCACGAAGTCCATCTACATCAGGCACACAAATACGGCCCTGCATCCGCAAGACTCCATCATGACCAACTGAAACCTGCTTGGCACCTCCGTGTCGAACCGTGTCCCTAAGGGCATGCAAATGAAGATCATCATACTGCCGATCCCGAGTACGGTCGAATAATGAAGAACGAGCCACCATATAAGCTAAAACATTGCCGGTCTCAGAAACATCCAATCTCATGAACCGATTGGCCAAAGCCTGAACATCCAAAGAAAGTGGTTGCTCTCTGACTGGAATATAAACAAGACTACCCATGCTGACTGACTTCCGGCTCAAAGCATCGGCCACAACATTGGCCTTCCCCTGATGGTATAAGATGGTGATGTCGTAGTATTTCAACAGCTCCAACCATCTTCTCTGCCTCATATTCAACTCTTTCTGCTTGAACAAGTATTGCAAATTCTTATGATCTGAGAACACCTCACATGACACACCATACAAATAATGCCTCCAAATCTTCAGCGCATGGACAATGGCTACTAACTCTAAATCATGAACTGGATAGTTCTTCTCATGAACATTCAATTGACGTGAAGCATAAGCTATAACCTTGCCATCCTGCATCAACAGGGCCCTAAGTCCAACCCGAGAAGCATCACAATACACAGTATATGGCCCTGAACCTAAGGGAAAAACCAAAACCGGTGCCGTGGTCAAGTCTTTCTTGAGCTTCTGAAAGCTCGCCTCACACTCATCTGACCACCTGAACTGGGCACCTTTCTGGGTCAACCTGGTCATCGAGGCTGTAATAGATGAAAAACCCTCCACAAACCGACGATAGTAACCTGCTAAGCCCAAGAAACTCAGAATCTCTATAGGTGATATGGGTCTAGGCCAATCCTTGACTGCTGAACTCTTCTTGGGATCCACCTGAATACCCTCTACCGACACAACATGGCCCAGAAATGCAACCGAACTCAACCAGAACTCGAACTTTGAAAGCTTGGCATACAAATGACTGTCCTTCAGAGTTTGGAGGACGACTCGAAGGTGCTGCTCGTGCTCCTCTCGCCTGCGGGAGTAAATCAAAATATCATCAATGAAGACAATCACGAACGAATCCAAATAGGGCCTGAACACTCGGTTCATCAAATCCATAAAAGCAGCTGGGGCATTTGTCAACCTAAATGACATCACCAAGAACTCATAATGCCCATACCGAGTGTGAAAGGCTGTCTTAGGGACATCGGACATCCTAATCCTCAACTGATGGTAGCCAGATCTCAAGTCAATCTTTGAAAACACTATGGCACCCTGAAGATTGTCGAACAAATCATCAATCCTCGGCAAAGGATACTTATTCTTGATAGTAACCTTGTTCAATTTCCAGTAGTCAATGCACATCCTCATCACTCCGTGCTTCTTCTTAACAAACAACACTAGCGCACCCCAAGGAGAAACACTAGGCCTAATAAAACCTTTAGCTAACAAATCCTGTAACTGATCCTTCAGCTCCTTTAACTCTAGCGGGGCCATACGATCACGATATGGAGGAATAGAGATGGGCTGAGTGCCTGCAGCCAAATCAATGCAAAAGTCAATATCCCTGTCGGGTGGCATACCCGGAAGGTCTGCAACAAAAACCTCGGGAAACTCACAAACAATGGGCACATACTCCATGGAAGGAACCTCGGCACTAGAATCACGAACATAAGCCAAATAGGCCAAATATCCCTTCTCAACCATGAGTCGAGCCTTCATATATGAGATAACCCTGCTGGAAGAATGATCAGTAGTCCCTCTCCACTCCAATCGAGGCACTCCCAGTAAGGTTAAGGTCATAGTCTTGGCATGACAGTCCAGAATAGCATGGTAGGGATACAACCAATCCATCCTCAAAATAACATCACAATCAACCATATCAAGGAGTAGAAGATCTACTCTGGTCTTAAGACCACCAATAACCACTATACATGAATGGTAGATTCGATCTACCACAATAGAATCACCCACCGGTGTAGATACATATACAGGAGTATTCAGGGAATCACGATGCATAATCAGATAAGGAGAAAAATATGATGACACGTAGGAATATGTAGACCCCGAATCAAATAAAACCGGAGCATCCCTATTGCAAACTGAAACCATACTTGTAATGACTGTATCGGAGGGCTCAGCCTCAGGCCTGGCGGGAATAACATAATATCTGGGCTGGGCCCTACCAATCTGAACATCCCTGGGTCGACCTACTGCGGGCTGACCCCTACCTCTAATAGCATGACCTCCACCTCTAACTGTCTGGCCTCCATCTCTGGCACCTCGATCTCCACCCCTAGCTGGATGAGGGGGTGGGGGTGCACCTGGTGTAGGAATCATAGAACGGGAACCCTGATGCTGAGAACCACTCGAGGATCGGGGGAAAAACCTAGCAATGTGCCCCGAGCCACCACAAGTATAACAAGATCTCAGCTGCTGAGACTGCTGGCCCTGAAACTGTACCTGACGACCGGAGTAACCACTCTGAAAACTTTAGAGCAGCGATATACTAATAGGATTTGGTGGTGCACTGCGGGATACCTGAAGTGCTGACTGAAGATGATCTCTCTCAAAAGAATCCTTGCCTCCAGATGAGGCACCACTGAATCGGCCAAAATGACGAGGCCTCTTGTCAGACCCCTAACCACTACCCTGCAATAAGACCATCTCGACTCGCCTGGCCATATTGGCCGCCTCCTGAAATAAAATATCACTACCTGTCTCTCTTGCCATCTGTAGTCTAATCGGCTGAGCTAGCCCCTCAATAAAACTCCTCACCCGCTCTCGGTCGGTGGGGAGTATCATGATAGAATGTCGGGCCAAAGTGATGAACCTGGTCTCATATTGTGTAACTGTCATAGAACCCTGCTGGAGATGCTCAAATTGCCTCCGGAGATCCTCCCTCTAGGTGACTGGAAGAAACTTCTCCAAGGACAAATCGAAGAATCGATCCCAAGACAAAGGCGAAGATCCAGTTGGTCTGGTCAAGCAATAGTTCCTCCCCCAAGTCTTGGCGGGACCAGAAAGGCGAAAAGTAGAAAAATTTACCCGATTGGTCTCCACGATCCCCATGTTCCGAAGAACCTCAGCTGTATAAGTAATCCTGGGGATCCTCTGAAGGTGAACCACTTAAAGTAGTAGGAAGCAACTTGGTGAACTGATCCAATCTCCATAAAGCATCAGCAGACATAGCTGCTCCCTCAACGGCCTGAGCCACAATACCCGACTGAACTACCCCAACTGTCTGAGGTGCTGGAGTCTGGAACTGAGAAGTTAACTGCTCTGGTGTGCAGGTGGCAAGAGTCTGGGGTCCTCCACATTCCTGAGAGACGGCTGGTGCTGTTGGAAGTAGACTTGCCTGAGCCACGCTCTCCATGAGGATCACAAGACGGACCAGAGCGTCCTGAAGTACCGGGGTGGAAATGAACCCCTCTAGGACCTGAGCTGGTCCAACCGGGACTGTCTGGGCAGGAACCTCATCGACAAACTCTACCTGAGGATCCTCCACTAGAGTTGCTGCTCTGGACTGAGCCCTGGCCCTGCCTCGACCTCTAGTACGGCCTTGGCCCCTCGTAGGAGCTGCAACAGGAGGATCGAGCTGTTGCGGTAGAGGAAGAAGCACGTTTTCTTTCCATCTGTTAGAGAATATAATAGAAATTCAATTAGCATTTAGAATTCAAATCGCACGACAGATAAGAATAGATGTGAAGTTATTCCTAGACTCTGCAGCCTCTGGGGATAAGTACAAGCGTCTCCGTACCGATCCCTCAAACTCTACCAAGCTTGTCCGTGAATTATGAGACCTAGGCAACCTAGTGCTGTGATACCAGCTTGTCACAAACCAAAATTCCCACCGTTGGGATCGTGATGGAGCCTAACATTGAACCCGCTAGGCAAGCCAACGTGAACATTCAAATTTATATTAATCCTTTATTATTAGATGAATACGGGTGAAATACAACATTTTTCATAAATAAAAGTATGAAAATGAAACATATTATATGTTTATAACTCAATTCACTACTTTCACGAAATACCAAAATAACCAAATCCCAGATCTTTGGAGTCACAATGTCACGGACTATCTACGAATAATACATGTAATGGTCTGAAATAAGTAAATAAATCTGATGTTTTATACGTCAATACCACACAAGAGGGGGGGGGGGGGNCTTCACTATGTCAATGAGCTAAACAACATTTACAAAATACTCTCTTTTGTAAACCTAAGGACTAACTCTAATCCCCTTGTAGCAAACTAGCCTCTAGCTAATTGAGAAACTTCAAGTTAACTCTAACTTGAATACTGTGTACCTATTACAATTGCTTCTAGATAAAGCTGAAAGATACAATTTATAATCATCTACTACAAACAACTAGACTCAAAATATAACAGATGGAACTGGTTCTTCGAGCTGGTTCAAGTATCTTTTGAGTCGCACATGAATTCTTCACATGAACTGTTTGCAAAGTTGCTTTGATAATTTTTTTCTGAATTCTTGTTTCACTTTTATGTTTGTGTGCACCGTTCAGCAGAAACACTTTTACAATATATAGGATTAGTAGTTAAGACATTGAAGTAGAATTCTGATGCAACTCTTCCTTGGTGGAAGAGTTTGAGTTGATCTAAACTTCCTTGATCCTCCTCTATCTTGATTCTGCCCTACCTGAATACGAAGTCCGTCTCCCTATCAATTTGAAATCTTTTCGCTTAGGAGATAACCCCTTAATCCAAAGATGGTGTATATCTTCTGTGTGTGAACTCTTCTCGTGCCATTCAATCTGCATGTGTATGTATTCCATGATGGACCTGGTTCAACTGTGATGACATTTGTCATTCTTCAAAACCATTCAGTCCATTGATTCAACAAATTCCCCCTTTCTGATGATGAGAAACTCTGTGCTTAAACCTGTAGACACTTCAATCCAATATGGACACTTTTTATAGCATTAAGTATTTATCATAGAGAACCAGGTTCATTAGGTTATAAACATTACAATTTTTATAAAGCACCATCTTCCCCCTTTTGGAATCATCGAAAAGTTTCAAAATGATAAACTTACCAGATCTATAATAATTACTCATGGCCATTGAGGCAACTACAGCTGCAAATCATGAATTAATCATCAAAAGAAACCAAAAATGCAGGATATTAAAGAAACTGAGATAAAGTCAAGAACAAAAACAACACAATTCATTGATTTGATAATAGGTCATGCACTAAACACAAAGAAATAAAAACAGTCACAACCATGAGCAAAAAAACAGAAAGAGACAAGACAAATCCCAAACTGGGTCATAGAGGGGTTTAGGAGGGCACTGGACACCTAAGGCCGGGAAGAAGTAGAGGTTTGTTTCTTCTCTTTAAGAAGAGAGAGCATCTGTTGAAATACACCCTCATTCTTCTCCTTTTCCTTTGCTAATTCAGCTTTGAGAGCATCCTGCTCAGCTTCAACCTTTGTAAGGCAAGTTGTCAATCGAATGATCTCAGCATCCTTAACCTCACCTTCATGCACAAACGTCCTGACCTTTCTATTCACAAGAATTTTCTTTGATGAACCAGGTTCATCCTCAAGAACATTCACAATATAGTCGCAAGTCAGTAACGTGTTCTTCACAAAATGGTTTTTGGCAGCATCCATCTCAGCCTTCTTCACAGGCACCTTGAAGTGAGCAAGCACAGTTGTAAGGATGAACCCATACGGTATGGCATGTGCGTTGGTTCCATTCACCACCCTGTCCAGTTGTTGAATTATGAAGGAGGGCCAATTAACCCGCCGACCACTGTACATGCACTCCATGAGAGTGAGATCCATGTAGCTTGCAATATTCCTTCGCTCTTGCCTGGGCAGTAAGCACTTGATGAAAAACTCAAAGATTAGTTTGTGTTGTGGACTTATCTCGCTTTTTAACATAGCCCTAAGCTCCATCTCCTGCTCATTCTCACTGAATATCCTTGTGATTTGAAGAGCTGAAGAAAGTCCATCCAAGCTTGGCCACCTCTACCTAGTGTAGTCATCATATCCCTCAGAAGGAATACCAAGTATCTCGCCTAGATTTTTGGAATCAAAAGAGATCTCAACCCCATGTACCCTAGTGGAAACCCTTCCATCTTTGACCTCCACATTCACCATAAATTCCACAAGCTCATTTCTTGCTAGCCTGCCGTCAAGATGAAGGACCAGGTCCTTCCAACCCTGCACATCCAAGGTCTCCACAAGAAAAATCATCCCAGACTCTTCGAGATCCCTAAAAAGCTTCCCTTTCAGAATAGTACGCTTCCCAAACTTTGTTATCTTATCTGTCTCCCCACCAGACTCTTCTGCTTCTTCTTTACTCCACTCAGCATCGTCATTGAATTTGACTTTGTTTTATTTAGACCTTGTTCCCTTGGAAACTGTTGAGGGTTTGGTAGACACAGAAGCTGACTTCTTGGAAGAAGTCTTGGCTTTCTTGGGCTTGGGTGTCTCAACCTCAACCTGTGCCGGTTGTTCCTCTTGATGGACTAGGTCGATCTCATCATCATCAACATTAACTGCCTCAGCAGGCTCGCTAACTTTTTCTTTCCCCTTAGCAGCTTTCTTTTTCTTACTCTCACTGAGAGCTTTATCCAACTCCTCTTCACTCTGCCTGACTGCACTTCTAGTAGTGCGACTTTTAGGAACAGGAACATCAACATATTAAGGGGCCTTTCTTTTCTTGGTTGATACTGGAGTATCAACTTTCTTGGCTTGGGGGGTTCTCTTCTTCTTGGGTTTGTAACTTTCACCCAATTTTCTCATCATGTCAGCTAAGGTTTATTCAATGGATGAACCAGGTTCATCATTAGCATGTTGTAAGTTTTCCAATCCTGCTACAACTTCTCCAAAGTTGCTTCCCCCTAAATCCTTGACACCCTCCTAAAAAATCATTGGAGCAGGGCCAAAAATTTCCAGTGTAGCACCTTCATTCCCTAATCCCCTTTCAGAACTTCTTTCTCCCTCTCTCTCAATTTCCTTTCCCTTATTTTTACCATATTTTCTTCTCCTATCAAGTATTTCCACATCTACTACAGACCCAATCAATATGAACTTATTTTCAGTAATTACAGGATCAGACCTAATTTCAGATTTTGCATTTTCAGTATTTGAAGAACCAGTTTCTTCCTCCTCATTTGCAGACTTGAAAGATTTGCTTGAGTTTTCAGAATCTTGGGCCTGGCTTCCCTGAAGCTTTGCATTTATTTTATGAGCGCGAGGCCCAGAAGCAATAGTTTTCCTAGATATTATTTTCACTCATCATTTTTTGGGTACTGGAGTAGGGCTTGGTGTAATGGCGGGAGCTGTTTGGGGTGAAGGAGTAGGTTCTGGAACTGGAATGTTTTGAGGAGTAGAAGAATTTGATGGATATTGGGTGCAAGATCTTTGTTGTGATGGAGAATTAGAACCAGTATCCTTAAGTATGATACTGTATTCAGGAGTGGTTGATGAGAATGTAGCAGGGGGCGGTGTGGAAGACATGTTTATGAAGCTTTGGTGAGTAAAAGACTTTGACCACTTTGGTTGAGAGGAATGATGAAATTGGTTCGACGGTTACGCCTTTTTGAAGAAGAAAAAGTGAAGGATTAGAGAGGTAATGATGGGTTTTTAAAGATGTGGTTAATAAATGTGCAACATGCATAATTCTTGGTCAAGTGGGAGTCTAATCGGCTCAGGAGTGTTAGAGCTGATTGACGATTATGACTCCCTACAATCTAGGCAAATTAACTTTGATTGGACTATTTGGAACGAGTTCATTTGGATATAAATACTAACATTTTGAAATAGGCTTAATATGGATAGAGTCCTGCTCATGAGTGACTATAGTTATTTCAATATGTGTATAGTGATGAGCACGTACCTTGTCAATCAGATGAACCAGCCACGATGAACCAGGTTCATCGTGTTAGAGTCTCTTGTTTTGGCCTCAATTTACAAAAATAGAAAAACATCATTAGCAAACAAAGAGTCATATTAACACATGGCAAGCGAGTATGGCATTTAAGACATGAAGCTCAGCAATGATTATTCTGATTATTTACATTTTTCAGAGATTCTAGACAAAAGTATTTTTTTTATTTTTGTTTTTGAACTGGTTCAATTAGGTGATCTTAATCATCTCTAGTTCTAACCTGTTTCTCTCAAAATGCTCTCTAATCAGTGCTTTAGTAAAGATGTCATCAATTTGTTTGTCAGTAGCACAAAATTCAATTGAGATCATTCCCTTTTCATAGTTATCTCTTAGGAAATGATGTCTAACATCTATGCGCTTGGTTCTCTTATGATGAACCGGGTTCTTCGTCATACTAATAGCACTAGTGTTGTCACAGAAAATAGGAATGCATCCAACCTCTATCCCAAAATTCATGAGTTGCTGCTTAATCCATAGCCACTGAGCACAACATGAGGCTGCAACCACGTACTCAGCCTCAGCAGTAGACAAAGATACTGAGTTTTGTTTCTTGGTGGCCCAAGATACAAGGCAAGATCCCAAAAAAAATTGCCATGCCTGAGGTTCTCTTCCTGTCTACCAGGAAGCCTGCATAATCTGCATCAGCATATCCTACAAGATCAAAATTACTACCTTTAGGATACAAAAAGCATATGCTAGTGGTGCCTTTCAAATATCTCAGGATTCTCTTCACTATAGTTAGATGGGACTCCTTGGGATTATACTGAAATCTCGCACAAAGACCTACGCTAAAAACATTGTCTGGTCTACTAGTAGTAAGATATAATAAAGACCCAATCATCTCTGTGTAAAACTTTTGATAATAGATGAACCAGGTTCATCTACACCTAATTTTGTGGATGTTGCAATGGGAGTGTCAATTTCTTTTGAGTCTTCCATTTTGAATCTTTTGAGAAACTCTTTCACATATTTTTGCCGATGAATCATAGTTCCATTTGAGTTTTGTTTAATTTGTAAACCTAAAAAGAAATTAAGCTCACCCATCATGCTCATCTCAAATTCACTCCCCATAAGTTTGGCAAATTCCTTACTCAAATTTTCAGAGGTTGCCCCAAATATTATGTCATCTACATATATTTGTACTACCAGGAGATCATTACCTTTTTCCTTTAAGAACAAGGTGCTATCAATTTTACCTCTTTTGTAGTCATGTTCTAGCAGAAATTTAAATATCCGCTCAGACCATGCTCTTGGTGCTTGCTTGAGTCCATACAAGGCCTTGTCAAGTATGTACACATGGTCAGGTGTCTCCTTGCTTTCAAATCTTGGAGGCTGCTTGACAAATACTTCCTCCATTAGGTAGCCATTTAGGAAAGCACTCTTGACATCCACCTGGTGGAGAGTAAATTCCATGTAGGCAGCAAATGCTATGAGGAGCCTGATTGCCTCCAGTCTTTCCACAGGAGAAAATGTTTCATCATAGTCAATTCCCTCTTCTTGACTATATCCTTGGTCAACCAGTCTAACCTTGTTTCTTGTAACTGTTCCTTCTTCATCAAGTTTGTTTCTGAAGACTCACTTTGTGCCAATCACTGATCTATCTAGTGCTCTGGGTACCAGATGCCAAACTTGACTTCTTTCAAATTGATTTAGTTCTTCTTGCATGGCATTTACCCAGTCAACATCCTGTAAGGATTCAACAACATTCTTTGGTTCGATCAAGGATAGAAAGGCATCAAACGCACACAGATTTTTTAAGGAGGATCTGGTTTTGATTCTAGATGTTAAGTCTATTATGATGTTCTCAATTGGGCGAGAACTTTGATATCTGTGTGGTTTGAGCACCAATTGTTCACGACTTGATGATCCCATAGTGTCTTGTTGTTGTGGAACTGGATCAGGGCCAAGTCCCAATGAGGTTTGCTGTTGAGTTCCCCCTATCGTGTTTCTTAGGGTAGTTGTACCTAGTCCATCACCTATTCCTTCTTCCATATTTGCTCCAATTTGATCACTGTTTCTGACCCGTCCAATCTCCTCATCTTCCGGTTCCTGTCTCTCAGAGAGAATGTTAGTTTCATCATAAACAACATGCACACTCTCTTCTACACACATAGTTCTTTTATTATATACTTTATAAGCCTTACTATGTGATGGATATACCAAGAATACCCCCTCATCATTTCTGGGATCAAATTTACCTAGGGAGTCTTTTCCATTATTGTGCACAAAGCACTTGCATCCAAAATCCCTAAGATGAGATATGTTGTGATTTCTCACTTTAAGTAATTCATAGGGAGTTTTATCTACAAGAGGTCTGGTTATGCATCTATTTATTATATAGCATGTAGTGATTATTGCCTCTGCCCAGAAAGAATCATGGTTCTGGCCATATCTTCAAGAGTTTTGTTCTTTCTTTCAACAACTCCATTTTGTTGTGGAGTTCTAGGGGCAGAGAAGTTGTGATTTATTCCATGTTCATCACAAAATTCAGCAAACTTAGCATTTTCAAATTCAGTACCATGATCAGATCTTATTGATGCAAGTTGATTTCCTAATTGTTTTTGAGTTTTTCTGACAAATGAAGTAAACATATCAAATGCTTTATCTTTAGATGATAGAAACAAAGTCCAGGTAAACCTGGAGTAGTCATCAACTAGCACCATTACATATTTCTTACCACCTCTGCTCAAGGTTCTCATAGGACCGCGTAGATCCATATGGACCAATTCCAACGTCTTGGTGGTACTGATCATTTTCTTGCTTTTGAATGAGGATATTACCTGCTTCCCCTTTGCACATGCCTCATAGACTTTATCTTCCTTGAACTTAGTGTTAGGGAGCCCCACCACTAAGTCCTTGGAGACTAGTTTGTTAAGCTGATTTGGACTTGCATGACCAAGTCTTTTGTGCCAAAGGAGGGGATCACTTTCCAACACACTTAAATAGGTGAGTTCATTTTCTGATTGTGTGGACAGGTCTATGACATAGATGTTATTCACTCTTTTTCCCTGCAAGACAATCTTGTGAGTAAGAAGATTAATCACAAAACATTTAGCGGAAGTGAATGCAACCAGGTGAGCTCTGTCACACAATTGTGACACACTGATCAGGCTATATTTCAAGCCATCTATCAAGTACACATTCTCAATGGAACGTGTGTCATCCTTACCTACCTTACCAACCCCAATAATTTCACCTTTCTTTCCATTTCCAAAGGAGACATTTGCTCCTTTGAGGTTTTCAAGTGAAAGGAACTGTTCCTTGTTCCCTTTCATATGTTTTGGGTAGCCGCTATCCAAGTACCATATTTGGCTGTTTCCTCTCACTTGAACCTACAAAAGGAAATAAAGGGTTAGTATTAGGGACCCAAACTAGTTTGGGTCCTTTTCTATGAGAGAAAGGATTAATTAAGCTTTTTCTTGCCCAATTTGGTAACCAATTTTTCTTTCGAACAAAACTTTCATTCCTTCGACTGGCCTGCTCTTTTGCATTGCATTCAATTTTGTAGTGACCAGTCTTACCACAATGGGTGCAAATTTTGTTCTCAGGAAGAGTGAGATACTTGCTTTTGGGATCCCATTTGGGAAGTTGACTCCCAAATCCAAGTCCTCTTCTGTTGCTACTATGATTTTCTTGAAGCCATGTCAAAGCATCAGAGGATTTATTCCATTTGCATGTTCGATCTAATTCATGTTTGACCTTACCAAGTTCTTCGTTTAGAACTCTTATCTGTTCATCTTTATTGTATATCTTATCCTTTAGTTTTCCTACATTCTCTTCCAACATGAGTTGAGAGTGATCAGCTGTCTTCTTTCTAGTTCCTAGTTTCAGTTTTAAATTTTCAGATTTTAGCTCTAGGATCTTAGTTTCAAGTGGATGAACCTGGTTCTTCAAGGTAGTGTTTTCTTTTTCAGATTCATTTACTCTGATTTCCAAGTTCTTACACTTTGGTTTTAACATTACACACTCCTTAGACAATTGTTCTTTCTCTTTATTTATTTCTTCAGAATCATCCATGAAATCAAGTAGCAACTCAGAGAGTTTTTCTTTGGATAGTAATTTAATCTTGTTTTTGAGATGGAATATACTTACCTCTGGTTCTTCACATGATTCCTCATCTGATTCACCAATTTCCATAAGGGCTTGTTCTTCTTCCTCACCATCTTCTGATTCTTCATCTGAGCTTTCTCCCCAAGCAGCGACCATTGCTTTAGTTGTGGTTTTCTTGGGATGGACCAGTTCCTTATTCCTGTTCCTTCGTTGAGATCTTTCCCTTTTCCATTCTATATCCCACTGAGGACAATTTTTGATGTGCTGGTCAATTTTTCCACATTTGTATCATCACTCGTTGGTTGGCTTTTCTGGAGCTTTTGCTTTGTTGTAATTTCCACCTCTTGAGATGCCCTTTTTTCTTATGAGGTAGTTTCTGAATTCCTTAGGGATCATGGCCATCTCATCTTCCTCCAGATTTGCTCCCTCAGTGATTCTTAGGCTAGAGTTCTTTCCTTCTTAGGAGCATCCATTTTCATTGTCTGCCTTCTGAGTTCGTAAGCAGTGAGATTTCTAGTTAGCCCATCCGACCTGAGGGTTTCCATGTTTCTGGATTCCTGGATAGTTATGATCTTGCTTTCCCAAGAAATTGGAAAGACCCTAGTCAGGATTCAAGTATGACCCTTCCAAGAGACTTGAGTTCATTGGTCAGTGTTGTGAACCTTGTATACATCTCTTGGATTGTCTCTCCTTCCTTCATAGTGAAATTTTCATATTGGGAGTATAGTAGAGTACCTCTTGACCTTTTCACTTGAGGTGTTCCTTCACGCGCTATTTGCAAGGTACCCCAAATTTCTTTGGCAGTGGTGCAGCTTTGAATTCTACTATACTCGTCTGGACCAAGTCCACACACTAGCCACTTTTTGGCCTTAGCATTCTTCTCCCATTTTCTTAAGTCTTCAGCAGTGCAATCAGCTCTTGTCTTTGGCACGTCTACTCCTTCAGCGGTATTTTTCATAGTAGCCAAAGGACCATCAGTGACTATGTCCCATAGTTCATAGTCTTCCCCAATTAAGTGATCCTTCATCCTATTCTTCCACCAGGAGTAGTACTGCCCGTTGAAGAGTGGAGGCCTAGCAGTTGATTGTCCTTCCCAGTTCCCAGGTGGTGCACTCATTTTGATCTTTTTCTAAGGTGTTAACCTCTTCAAGGATAACCCGCTCTGATACCTATTGATGTTTTATACGTCAATACCACACAAGAGGGACGGGGGGGGGGGGGGNTTTGTAAACCTAAGGACTAACTCTAATCCCCTTGTGGAAAACTAGCCTCTAGCTCATTGCGACAAACTTCAAGTTAACTCTAACTTGAATATTGTGTACCTATTACAATTGCTTCTAGATAAAGCTGAAAGATACAATTTGTAATCACCTACTACAAACAACTAGACTCAAAAGATAACAGATGGAACTGGTTCTTCGAGCTGGTTCAAGTAGCTTTTGAGTCGCACAGGAATTCTTCACATGAATTGTTTGCAAAATTGCTTTGATAATTTTGCTCTCAATTCTTGTTTCTCTTTTATGTTTGTGCGCACCGTTTAGCAGAAACACTTTTACAATATATAGGATCAGTAGTTGAGACATTGAAGTAGAATTCTGATGCAACTCTTCCTTGGTGGAAGAGTTTGAGTTGATATCAACTTCCTTGATCCTCCTCTATCTTGATTTTGTCCTACCCGAATACGAATACCGTCTCCCTATCAATTTGCAATCTTTTCGCTTAGGAGATAACCCCTTAGTCCAGAGATGGTGTTTATCTCCTGTGTGTGAACTCTTCTCATGCCATTCAGTCTGCATATCTATGTATTCCATGATGGACCTGGTTCAACTGTGATGACATTTGTCATTCTTCAAAACCATTCAGTCCCTTGATTCAACAACATATGTTTCTAAAATAACTAAAACAGAAATACAGAAATAAAGAAGTGGAAGGGGACGCCAAGGCCTGCGGACGCCTGTAGGACTACCTTGGTGTCTCCGACTGGACTGAAGGAAACCTCCTAGCTCTAATGTCCAAAGGGTCCTGTACCGGGATCTAAACAACAAAAGTTGTGCAGGTGTAGTATCAGTACAACCGACCCCATGTACTGAGTAAGTGTCGAGCCTAACCTCGGCGAAGTAGTGACGAGGCTAGGACACGACCATCAAGACAACCTGTGTAGTTTAATAATATTCGAAAGAAATAATAACAACAAGAATAACCAGTTAAGTACAAGGGAAAAGGGGAAACATGCTGGGCGAAAGCAATATCAAATAACAGAAGTAATGAAATAAGGCAATAGTTCAAATATCTAAGCAACAACAGGAAATAACAAGCACAGAGAAAACAGTGCACGACATCACCCTTCGTGCTTTTACTCTCGTCCTCACCAAATAATAAATAAAGGCTAGTGCACGACATCACCCTTCGTCCTTATACTCTCATCCTCACCAAATAATAAATAGAATGACACGGCATCACCCTTCGTTCTTCTAATATTATAACATGGCACGACATTACCCTTCGTGCTTTTACACTCTCATCCTCACAATAATCAATACACGACATCACCCTTCGTGCTTTACACTCTTCCTCACAAAATCAATACACGACATCACACTTCGTGCTTTACACTCTTCCTCGCCCAAAAAATATCAACAACAGAAGTTTGGCAAGGAAAAATCAACAACATAAACTATAAATCATAACATCCCGGCAAGGGAACAACAGTAAAAATATCACTATCCCTGCAAGGGACACAACTATAACCAATCTCACTCAAGTACATATATTTACATAAGATTCCTCAACCGAAATAAATACTCAACAATATTCATTACCAAGAATTTCCACCGAATGAATAACCACTAAAGTGAATTTCAAGCTATAACACAGTAAATATCAATGAAAATCACATAATTCATAATATCCGACTCACATGCATGCTTGACACCAACGTATAGGTACTCGTCACCTCACCTATACGTTAAAAATGATATAAACACATGGAAAATAACACTCAATACCTATCCCCTCGAGCTAAAGTTAGGCCAAACACTTACCTCGACTTCCACGACCAAAATCAAGCCTCAATCACCGCTTTTTCTTTTGAACTCGACTCCAAATCGATTTTATCTAGACATAATTGACTCAATAACATCAATAAACACTAAATAATTCAATTCCAATACTTAATTATAGATTTCCTATCATTCTTCCCAAAAAGTAAAAAATCGACCCCGACCCCGCTTGGTCAAAACACGAGGTTCAGACCAAAATCAAAGAAATTTTCCATAACTTTCAAAGTACCAAAATTTACAATCGTGGGTCCGAATAACGTCAAAGATTTCCGTTTCTTACCAAATTTTACAGTTATATATAAATATCATATTGAACCTGTACCGAGCTCTAGAACCAAAATATGGGCCCGATACCATAGGTTTCACACATAATCAAATTTCTAAAATCCTTTATATTTTCAAAAAAACAATTTATTTTAAAAATTCACTTCTCGGGCTTGGGACGTCGGAATTCGATTCCGGGCATATGTCCAAGTTCCATATTTTCTTACGGACCCTCCGGGACCGGACCAAAGTCAACTTAATTCAAATTTCGAAAACAAAACTATCATTTTTTGAGTTTTTCACATAAAGGCTTCCCGACTATACGCCCGGGCTGTGCACGTAAGTCGAGGTGAGATAGAAGGAAGTTTTCATGACCTCGAAAAATAGAATTGACTTATAGAACATGGGATTACCTTTTGGTTCATCACAAACATAGTCCACCGCCACAAGTATGTAGGTGTTTCCACATGAGCTAACAAAGGTCCCCATAAAGTCAGTTCCCCAAACATCAAAAAATCCACCTAAAGGATTGTAGTGAGAGGCGTTTCCTCTTTCTTAGATATGCCACCCATTCTTTGGCATTCATCACACCGCTTGACTAACTCACTAGCATCTTTGTACAAAGTAGGCCAAAATAAACCACAACTAACACTTTTGAAGCGGTCCTTGCCCTTCTATGATGACCACCATAAGGTGAGGAGTGACATGATTCAAGAATTGAACCTTGGTCTTCTTCGAGCACACAACGCCGGATAACACCATCATTGCATATCTTGAATAAGTACGGTTCATCCCAATAATAGTCCATGCTATCCCGTCTAAGCTTCTTCCTTTGGTTAGAAGAGAGCTCAAACGGGACAACACTGGCGACAATGTAGTTGGCGATGTCCGCGAACCATGGCATTTCTTTCATAGTAAAGGATAGAATTTGTTCATCCGGGAAGCTATCATCAATCTCAAGCCCATCACTAGGTCGCTCTTGATCTTCCAAACGGGAAAGATGGTCGGCAACTTGGTTCTCACTACCTTTTCTACCAATGATATCCAAATCAAACTCTTGACGAAATAACGCCCACCGCATACGTCTAGCCTTGGAATCCTTTTTCATCATGAGATATCGGAGTGCCGCATGGTCGGTGTGAACTATGACCTTGGCACCCATAAGATAAGGATGAAATTTCTCCATTGCAGAGACTATAGACAATAACTCTTTTTCGGTGACGGTGTAGTTTATTTGGGCGGAATTCATTGACTTTATTGCATAGTAAATGGGGTGAAAGATCTTGTTCACCCTTTGACCCAAAATCTCCCCCACTGGCACATCACTAGAATCACACATTAGCTCAAAAGGAGAGCTCCAATCCGGCACAGTGATAATTGGCGTGGTGGTTAGCTTGTGCTTCAACAACTCAAATGAACTCATGCAATTCTCATCAAAGTGGAACTTGCATCTCTCTCTTACAATTTGCAAAAAGGATTGACCACCTTCGAAAAGTCCTTAATGAAGTGCCGGTAGAATCCGGCAGGCCCAAGAAAGCTACAGACTCCCTTTACCGAAGTTGGAGGTGGCAATTTGGAAATGACCTCAATCTTGTACTTGTCTACTTCAATTACATTCCTTGATATTTTGTGGCCCAAAACTATCCCTTCTTTAACCATAAAATGGCATTTTTCCCAGTTGAGCACTAGGTTGGTTTCTTCACAACGTGCGAGGACTTTATCAAGTTTGTTCAAGCATTCATCAAAGGAGTCCCCAACCACGCTGAAATCATCCATGAATACCTCTAGAAGGTCTTCAACCATATCAGTGAAAATTTCCATCATGCACCGCTGAAATGTAGCGGGTGCATTGCACAATCCAAAAGGCATCCTGGAGAAAGCAAATGTCCCATAAGTACAAGTGAAGGTTGTCTTTTCTTGGTCCTCCGGAGCAATCAAGATTTGGTTATAGCTTGAAAACCCGTCCAAGAAGCAATAGAAAGATCTACCTGCAAGTCTGTCAAGCATTTGACCCAAGAAAAGCAAAGGGAAGTGATCCTTGTGAGTCACCTTGTTTAATTTGCGGTAATCCGTGCATACCTGCCAACTTGTGACTGTCCTTGTAGGAATAAGTTCATTCTTGTCATTTTGAACCACGGTCATGCCACCCCTTTTTTGGAACACATTGGACCGGTGAAGGTCAAGCACTATCCGAGATTGGGTAGATGACCCCTGCATCAAGCCACTTGATTGTTTCTTTTTTCACAACTTCTTGCATTGCCTCATTTATCCTCCGTTGGTGTTCTACGGAAGGCTTTGATCCATCATCGAGAATGATTTTGTGCATACAAAATACGAGGCTTATTCCCCGAATATCAGCAAGTGTCCATCCTATGGCCTTCTTCCTCCTCTGTAACACTTTGAGAGTAGAGTCTACCTGCACTTTGGTAACACAAGATGAAATTATAACATGTAAAGTATGAGAAGGACCAAGAAATTCATACATGAGGTGTGGTGGAAGTGGCTTCAACTCCAATGTAGGTGGCTCTTCAATTGAAGGCTTTGTCGGAGGAGCTTTGTGATTCTCCAAATCCAAGGATAACTTTCGAGGACCATATGAATAAGAACCCATGCCTTGTAGAGAATTGGTACTCTCGATCAAGCCATCCACCACAATATAATCATGGTTCAATAAAGCTGCCTCCACAGGATCTTCAACATTTATCATTGAGCTTGTTTAATCAATAATGACCTCGGTGACAAGGTCCATGAAAGAAAATACTTCCGTGTTATTGGGTTGCTTCATTGACTTGCAAACGTGGAATACAACCTTTTTATCGCCCACCCGAAAGGTGATGTTACCGGCCTCCACGTCAACTAAGTCCTTCCGCATTGCAAGAAAGGGCCTTCCCAAGATGATAGAAACTTCATAGTCCACCTCAAATCCAATATAACAAAATCCACGGGCAAAATGAACTTGTCAAGTGCACCAACACATCATCAATGATTCCTAGAGGCCACTTCATAGATCGATCCACCATTTGAAGACGCATGGAAGTATCCCTAGGTTGACCAATCCCCAAGGTTTTGAAAACTGAATATGGCATCAATTTTATGCTAGCTTTTAGGTAACACAATGCTTTGGTGAAATCCGTGCTACCAATTGTGCAAGGAATGGTGAATGCCCCGGGGTCTTCAATATTGGGTGCCATTAAGTGCACTATTGCACTCAATTGGTGGGTCATCTTTATAGTTTCGCACTCCATTGACCTTTTCTTTGTGACCAAGTCCTTCATGAACTTGGCATACCCGAGAATTTTCTCTAAAGCTTCAACTAAAGGAACATTGATGTATAAGACCTTCATCATGTCGATAAATTTCTTGAATTGATTCTCTTGATTTTGCTTTTCCAACCTTTTAGGATAATGAGGAGGAGGCCTAGGCAATGGGGCCTTTGCTTTTGACACAACCGGCTCGGGAATGTCAACTACGTGTTCCCTAGACGGGTTCACTTCGCTTTGAGTTTTCTCCTCATGATCATGAATATCAGTCCTCACTTCACTAGTTTTTGGCTCCTCAACTACATGCTCAACCTCAATAGGAACCTCATCATTTGGCAAGTAATCCTCATCACCTAAAACTCTCTTTTCTTTAGAAGAACTAGCCTCAACGCCTCGTCTACTTCTAGTGATCACCGCCATGGTGTGACCGGTATTGTTGTTGTTTCCACCCTTGAGGTTCACCACTGTATCACTTGGTAGTGCTCCATTCGAGCGTGTGTTTAAGGCTTGAGATATTTGTCCCATTTTCACTTCAAGATTTCGAATGGAGGTGTTATGGGAGGCAAGTTGAGCATCCGAATCCACATTGCGATCCATCATTTGTTTGAACATTTGCTCAATTCTACCCATGTCATTACTTGAGGAGCCTTGGCCTTGTGATTGATAGGGGGGTGGATTGTTGGGTTGTTGGTATATCGTGGGCCTTTGAAATCTTGACCCCCGGTTACCGCTTCCACCCCAATTGTTGTAATTATTGCTCCCACTCCAATTGTTGTTGTTATTGCCTCCCCATTGTTGGTTGTTGTTCCCCCAATTTCTTGAATTGTTGTTATTGTTCCAATTGCGTTGCCTTTTATTGTTCCAATTTTGGTTATTGCCTTGATTGTTCCCTTGCCCTTGATAATTGTTGACATACTTGACATCCTCATCTTGATCATCCTAAGAATACTCTTGACTATACCCACTTGATCCTTGGTCACATTGAACATTGTTGTTTTGCATTGGATTTCCCTGAGGTCTTCCCTTGTTCACCAAAGGATTTACCCCCTCCATAGCATTCACTTGCTTCGACCCTTGTAATTGTTGAAGCTGTGCCTTAGAAAGTTGATTCATGGTGGTGGTAAGCTCGACAATTGTTTGCCCATGTTCTTGAAGTTCTTTGTGAATATTATTAACACCTGGATCACCCTGAGGCACATTTACTCTATTCTGCCATGCTGACGAAGTGTCAGCCATTTCATCTAAGACCTCACATGCCTCATTGAATGGTAGCTTCATGAAGTTGCCCCCAACCAATTGATTGACCACACACTGATTGGTGGTATTTATGCCTCTGTAGAAGGTCTTCTGTGTCATGGCCTCAGTCATGTCATTGTGTGGACACTCCTTTGCCATGGTTCGGTAGCGCTCCCAAATCTCATGCTTGGCTCTTGCTTGAAAGCCAATATTTCATCTCTAAGTGCCATCATGTGGCTAGGGAAGAAATTTTATGCAATGAACTTGTCTACTAGCTCGTCTCATGTAGATATGGAGTGGTTAGGGAGTCGCTCAATCCAATCAAGAGCCTTCCCTCGAAGAAAGAAGGGAAATAACCGAAGCCTCAAGGCATATTTTGAGACATTCGTTTGCTTACTACCCCAACAGGTATCCACAAAGCCCTTCAAATTCTTGTAAGAATTTTGGTGGGGGGATCCCGTGAAGTATCCACGCTGCTCCAGAAGTGTCAGCATCACATTTGTTATTTGAAAGTTACCCGCTCAGATTCTAGGTAGGACAATAGCACTGGTGTACCCCTCGTTTGGAAGTACCCGAGGGGCAACTCTAGGAGGTGGGTCGGGGGGAGGGTCTGGAATATCCTCATTAACATTGGCATGTCGGCCCCGTCTTGTAGGTGGTACTTGGTTTGGTTCATCTTCTCCATTGTCATACACCTCCTCCCCCAGAATAATATTACCTAAAGGATCCGCCATGAGTACCTCAATTGATTCAACACACACGTTAACAAAAGAAGGAAAGAAAAACACTCTACACCACTATTCAAGTAGATAATCAACACCGTTATAACTCCCCGACTACGGCGCCAAAAGTGATCGTCTCCCGCCTATACCAATAAAGAGTAGCAAGTACGGGGGTCAATGCATCTTTTACCCGAAGGGTCGGGATCGAATTCCATATGGAGTTACGATTGTGGGAGTTGAGTTCCTAAGTGATCTAGCGGTATGTTGTGCTTTTAATTGCACTTCTCATCAATTGGTTTGACAATTATACTATGGTTTTAGACTAAGTGACAATACGAACAATATCTTTTTGGATGTTTTCTCAATAGACAAAGGGATTAGGGTTGGGGCTTTCTCCTAGGTGAATACTTGACGGGATCTAAAGCCTAAGGCAAAGACGTTATGTTGGGGATTGTGATATAGCCAATGCACAAAAGTACTCACTATATACCTCTCGGTAGCTTGAGTGACTTTGCCCTAATTGACTCCCTCGAGACCAATTGGGTGTCAAAATTGTGCAAGAAATATAGGCTCAAATCGGGTATTACTATCTCTAGGTTTAACCCTTTAATTGGGACTATCAATCTCTTGATTACATCCCAATTCCTTGTTGGACTGATTTTCCTAGACTCAAGTTCTATTTCTTTAAGAAGAACCCCAAGTCAAATAGGCACAAATTAGTGTTTGCAACCACCAATTTAACATGGAAAACACAAATCAGTCCAAATATCAACTACCCATAAACATCTAAGCCTTAAATCAAAATACCCATCAAATACCCACACTAGGGTTGAGTCACAACCCTAGCTAATGGGTCTAGCTACTCATAATAATGAAATAAAACAAAGAAATAGATGAAGAATAACCCATATGATTTAATTACAAGCTAATAATTGAATATTCAATGATAAACCAACTATAAAATTACTCAAAATAGTCTAATATAGTCGTTCACGAGCTCCCCTCGAAGTTAGAGTACCAAAGCTGACCTAAAAATGGGAAAAGAAAGTATTTATACTAGGTCGAATTTTTAGGACAAAAATACCCCTGCGGGGTTGCTACAGACCGCAAGAAATGGACTGCGGCCGCGGTGAGGCTTTTTGGACTCAAACTTCTGCTCTCTGAACTTGGCCACCACGGGCCTCATAAAATGCACCGCAGCCGCGGTGGCTTCTACAGCGGTCCGCACAAAAAGGATCGCGGACCGCATTGGCATTAATCCTCCAAATTCCTAGCTCTCTGAACCTCTTCACTATGGACCGCACAAAATCGATTGCGGCCGCGGTGAGGCTACTGCGGTCCGCACAAACTGCTTTGCGGCCTCAATGCTTGAGTTTCCAGATTTGTACCTCTCTGAATCTCCTCACTGTGGACCGCACTAAATGGACTGCGGCCGCAGTGGGACTGTTGCTTTTTGCTTGGACTTGTTCTTGGTACTTATGTATGTTTCACTCCTTTTTGAGCTGGTTTTGATTAGTTGTCACCTTTTTGACAGAACCCTGCAAACAAGTACAACATGTAAGCCTTTGGGACTATTTTGTATACATTTTTAATCAAAACTCAAGTAAGAAGGGGTGTAAAATGAACTATAATCCCTAGTTATCAACCATGCACAATCCTGAGCCTGTGGGGGACACCAACACTGGCGTCGTAGTCAAAGAAATCTTGACCTTCTGAAAGTTCAACCCACAATCGTCCGACCATTTGAATGGAACACCCTTTTGGTTCAATATGATCTTAATAGTTGTCCAGATCAATTACAGAATCACCAAATAACTTCATGTAACAATAATCCTCTTTCAACCATTCACAATACTGATAACGACGTGCGATGCATGAAGAACTCATAATTATTTACCCGAATTAACGTGTCTCATTTAACGTCACATGGGCGGGCACCTACCTTGTAGGTTAAAGCTCAATAATTATAGCACAAACTTGTCAAATTATGCGCATATAATAATTTTAATTATACGATAATTTTCAAATAAACCTAACATGCATGATTCTCTATTAGTACTATAGTAAAATTTTAATTTCCCAAGGTAGAATTTAAACACAAGAATTTTTTTCATCACAAGGATCTCGTCCTTATATAACTTCCATTGCGACTCATAGCCTGATTTAAACATATCAAATAATATTAAAATGCGAGGATCTCTCCCTCAATTCTGAATCACAAGTAATATGCACATCGTGCCACTCGAAACATTCCCTTTTCTTCTTTTAGAAATTTTTCGTTAAACAAGATTACAACACGTAATGATTGACATGGCTAGCTTCACAGAATCTCCTAATACAAGTATTCACATAAGTAGATTTCAGGGTTACGAAGCTCACTTATGAGTGGAGCATGTTAGGAGGACTTTCTTGGATACTCATAACTGAATCAAGTTAAGGAAATTGTCACTTTATAATAACTAGAAATTGTAATTGTAATGGCACCATTTGATATAACGACCCCAACCATACAATAGAAAATATATTAACAGGCTGGGTCTCCACCTCTAGGAATCTGACCTCCACTTTCGACATTCCGACCCCTTTTTCCCTAGTTGGTCATGTAAGTTGAGTTGTAATTGCAATGGGGCACGCAACCTGAGTGCACTGATGAAACATGACTCTCCCAAGTATAGGACAATTTCTACCACTAGCCGAAATGAAGTATCAACCTGCTTTGAGTCATAAAATTATTTTACAATAATATTTGAGTATCAACTTGCTCTCTGACTATATGAACCAAAGTAGGAGTATGACAGGCTAACTTATAAAATCTGATGGCATGCTCAGACATCATCATGGTGACCTGACACAACCATTCAAACCCTAAGCTCCACGCATTATGGAAAGTCCGAGAGACAAACTCTTTCAAAAGCATTATTGGATCTGATTCAAATAGTTGGTGTTGCAATGATTGGTCGTCCTCTTCGTAGGCTTCCTTAAAACACCGGCGGCCCATTTGACTCAACACAACTGAGCTACCCCACTTATTCATATGCTCTTTATTATTCTTTGGAGTAACTTTTATCTTTATTGATGCACAATGATCAAAGTTAAGGTTCTATATAGATAATTCTTGGCACGAACCATATAGTTCAGAAGATTGTCTCTTTGTTATTCTTTGGAGTAACTCTTATCCTTATTGATGCTCAATGATCAAAGGTAAGGCTATATACAGATAATTCTTGGCACGAACCATATAGTTTAGAAGATTTTCAACCATTGTACTCCCTCTGGAGCACCCCAAAATCCGCAACCGTGATTTCCACGCTGAGTAGACCTTCTGTAGATTTAAAGTTGGCTATATACTTCTTTGGTACTGAGGTATAGGGTTATTAAGGAGGCAGACATACCGCAAGTTCCAGCTTTATATCTTGCAAAATCTCAAGCCTTATACATTCCAGGCTAGAACCTATATAACACATGACCCCACAATCTATCCCTTGACGGTGGAATTCCCCACTTGGCACGAAGTCATAGGTCACAATGTATGATAATACACAATGTTAAACTCCACAACCCATATAAATCAACCAGATGCCAAGGTCCATTGTACCCATACATGATTCACTAGGCGGTCTCTCAATACATCTGTATCTTCAGTCAGAGCCACAACTGGTCTAGTAATTACATAATCTTCCCAACACCTCTTGGTGGGATCCGTCATCTGAAACACAACAAAATCAACCCTATTGCTTTCAACTTTTCCTTTGTTATACAATACTGGAGTAGCTATGAATCCTTATGGAATTTGGACTAGTCCAACATGTACCGGCTGAGCTAGAACCTCTGCGTCTAGATCCATTTGAGACTGTACAATAGGTGCTGATGTTCGAGCGTTAGACTGAGATCTGCTTCTGTCTCATTCCCTAATCGTAGCTGTCATTGGGGCTTTATCTCTTTTCCGGTTGTAGACGCATTGCGTGTTGTCAAGATTTGTGATAGAACAAGAGTACACGAGTTCAATCATCAATGATAGAATAAATTCACACGATAAAGTAGAATAGAAGTGAAATTGTTCCTAACTTGATAGCCTCTGAGAGATAAGTACAGAGGTCTCCGTACCTATCCATCAGACTTTATTAATCTTGTTCGTGAATTGTGAGACCTAGGCAACCTAGTTCTCTGATACAAACTTGTCACGACCCAAATTCCCAACCTTATGGATCGTGATGGCGCCTAACACCACACTTGCTAGGCAAGCCAATGTTAGAATTCGATTAGATATTTTCCTTTGATTATTTACTTAAACGCAATAAAATAAATTTAAAGTAAACTTAATCTAATGATTTCCAATGAATAACTCAAAATATAAGATAATAAACAAATAAATAAATCGAGCCACGAACTAATTTCATATATATATATATATAACCCTAAGACTATCACAGGGTCTAGTGTCACAATTCACGAACTTCTAAGAATACTACAATAGTGGGTTGAAAGAAAATAAGATATATGTTTTGAGAAAAATAAAATAGTCTCTATAAACTAAGAGAAGACTCCAGGATTCTGTGAAGGCCGACAAATATACCTCGTGTCTTCGAATGCTGAATGACTGCTACAAAAATATCTAACGTTGGCTGGTACCTGGATCTTCACAAAAGAGTGCAAAGTGTAGTATCAGTACAACCGACCCTATGTACTGAGTAAGTGCCGAGCCTAACCTCGACGAAGTAATGACGAGGCTAAGGCGGGACAATTATAACTTAACCTGTAACAATATATACATAATAAAGCAAGAAAAACAGTTCTGCACGAACAAGAAAGATAAACTGCAACAATACATAAAATAACTCAGTCGCCTATTCCAGGCCTCAACTGTAACCAAGATCTCACACGAATTTCCAAATTTCCAAACTTCAGATTAAAATAACCGTATATGCAGAATATGAGCAACAATAGAGTAAAGTAGTAAATTTTCCAAATCTGTGTGTTTAAAATCAGTAAAACATAAATGTCTTCCCTTATCATTTTCTTGTTGCGGCGTGCACCCAATCCCACCTGTCCCCCCTTATCACTATATTTTATGTCACCTGTCCACCCTTATTACTATCTTTTATCTCGCATTTCCACCCTTATCACTATCTTTTATCTCACCTGTCCACCCTTATCAATATCTTCTTGTCCACCCTTATCACTATCAATTTATTTATTTATTAAAAACTTTCACAATTCAGGCAAAGACTTAACAACACCTTTCATCTCAACCATTGTAAACAAAACACAATATAGCTCACAAGCTATATCCAATATTATTTCATAATGAACCCAACCAGAATATATGTAAATATCATAACGTTGTCATCCAGCTCAACCCTTAGGTACCATAACAAAATCAAGGGAACAACCAACACTTTTATTACACTTGCAACAATACTTGGAAATAATCTAATGAAACCAAATAGCCATGTAAACCTCAACAATCATAAAACAGTATACATATATATATGTATGTATGTATGTATCCCGTAAAAAAATGTCCAACAACTCAACCTTTATGTACCACAAGAAAACCAGGGAAACAACCAATACTTTTCCAAAATAATTGCAACAAGACTTAACAACAAACTAACAAGCCAAGTAGTCATAGAAATCATAACGAACAAAAACAATTAAGACATGGATCAATTAAATTAGAAACGGGGAAGGGATCATGTTAAGCAGAACATTTGGTGGTTCATATATACTCGTCACCTCACCTATACACCACACACATGCAATTTCAAATAGCAATTAAGTTGGGGATTCCTATTCCCTCAAGTCAAGGTAAAACCAAGCACTTACCTCAACTCCGCAGGCCACTCACTACTCAATTATAGCGTTTCCTTTTTTAATTCAACTCCAATACACTCAAATCTAACCATAATTAACTTAATATAATTAATTAATGCTAAATGAACTAACTTTACTGAAAATTATAATTTTTCCTAAGTTTTCTAAAGCAAAGGCTAAAAACAGACCCCGGGCCTGCTTGGTCCAAACTCGGGGTTTGGACCAAATTACGTTTACCCATTCACCATCGAGCCCGAATATGCAATTAGTTTCGAAATCCGACCCCAATTCAAGGTAAATATTCGATTTTTACCAAATTCTCTAATTCTACCCAAACCCTCAATTTTTACCATGAAAATTCTTGATTTTTGATTTAAAACTGATGAGAATCATTGGGTAATTGAAAACGTAGAGTTTATAATTGATTACTAACACTTTGGGGATGAACTTGGGTGAAGAAAATCGTCTCTAGGGCTTGGTAGTTCGAAAAATATGAAGAAAAGGGTTGCTGCCCGAGTTGGTGTTTTAATAGGTTATGGTTGCTGTGATTTTTTTTAGATGAAAAAGCGTGGAGCACCAGTGCACCAGAAAATGTTATGACAGAAGATTTTTTTACAAGTTAAAAACATCCCGAATCCTACCCTAAACTCATCCGATCCCTCGAGGCTCTAAACCAAACATGCACGCAAGTCTAAAAATATCATACGGACTTGCTCGTACGATCAAATCAAAAAAATAACAAGTAACACTATGAATTTAATCTCAGAACTCATTATTTTTCTCAAGAACACTTAACTTTCACTATTTCTCAACCGGACGTCTGAATCACGTCAATAAACTCTGATTCTCAACAAATTTCACAGATAGAATTTAAATACTATAACGAATTTGTACCGGGCTCCGGAAACCAAAATACGGGCCCGATACCGATGGTTTCAAACATTAATTCTTTTCTTTATTTCATTAATAATTCAGCAAAATAATTTCTTTCAAAAATTAATTTCTAAAGCTTGGGACCTCGGAATTCATTTTCGAGCATACACCCAAGTCCCATTTTTTACTGCTGACCTCCCGGGATTGTCAAAACACATATCAGGGTCCGTTTGCTCAAAATCTTGACTCAAGTCAACTAAAACCAAATTTTAATTCTAAAAATTATTATTTCTTGTATTTTCACATAAAAGCTTTCCAGTTTCATGTCCAGACTGTGCACGCAAATCGAAGTAACTAAAATTAGTATTTTTCTAGATCATAAGCCTAGATCAGAGTCTTAATTCATAAAATGACCCCTTGGGTCATCGCATTGTTCTACAACATTAAGAGAAGAAAACCTACTCCAGACGGATCAGGAAATTCGTGTAACTTCTGGTAATATCGAAAAGATATTTTCATGTGATTTTCTTGATGTGATGGAACACCTTCAAATCCACCTTGTACATGAGGAACGACTTGGAGGGCCTGTTCAATGCAGATGGATGTATCCCTTTGAGAGGTAATATTATAAATTTGATGTATTTTTCTGTTTTATTTGAATGTTCTTGGCTAACATGACATTGTGTAGGACAATTGGAAAATGCAAACAGTTTGTTAAGCAAAGGAATAGGATTGAAGGATCTATATGCGAGCTTATCTTGCAAAGGAAATTGCTCATTTTTGTTCTTATTATTTTGAGAGTAACGTGCCATGTGCTAGGGATAGGCCCAATATGCACACGGTCGAATGTATGAATGATCCATTATATCCGCCAAAGTTCATATTCAATCAACCAGGCCGATGTTCTAAGGATGTTAGAAAGAGAAGTTTGAGTGATATGGAGTACAAGTCAGCTACACTTCATCTGTTGCTAAATTGTCTCGAAGTTGTACCATTTCTCAAGTAAGTATTGATTTATTAGTTATCAAAATATAACATTTACTGTGATACATATCGATGCAACTACTAAAAATATTTAATGTGTCACAGTCACTTCGTGGGTCAATTTGGCCATGATACTGTATATACAAGATTTGGTACGTGGTTCAAACAATTTGTAAGTTTATCCTGATAATGTTGTAACACTATGTAGGTAAATAATGTTTGTAAGTTATGCTAACTTATGAATTTTTTTAGTACTATGTAGGTAAATAATCCAAATAATGGTGTAAAATCAATTTTTGAAAGATATATCTTGGGGACCTGGGCTTCAGGTCACAACAATGTCTAAGTACGTAGTGAATGGTTATAAGTTCCATACAGAGGATTGCTCTAAAAATAAAAATAGCAACAACAACGCGGTGTGGGTTCAAGGTGGTGATGGCAACCAAGTTGGAGATATTGATTATTATGGTGTGCTCAAAGAAATAATATAACTAGAGTATATAGGTTGGCGATATAAGAAATTGATACTCTTTAGATACAAGTGGTTTGACCCAAATCCAACAAGAGGTACAAGAGTACACAACAATACGTATGAAAGTGTTATTTTATGCTCCTTATCCATTGCGGCGGAATAAGTCCAATTGGTGGGTTGTAATAAAAATTAAGCATGTAGGTAGGGTGGAAGTCGATAATGTGTTAGATGTTGCATATCAAAACGATATCTCCAGTGTTCAACAAATAGTGGAAGATCAGTTAGAAAATAATTTGGAACATCTTGAACACATATTGGAAGAAGTTGATATAAATAAAGTAACAATTATAGAAAATGAGGACGAATAATCAACTGATGAAGCTCAAACAAGCGAGGAAGAGGAATTCTCAGACGAGGAACAATACGTCGATGAGTTTTAAAAAGTTGGTTTTTGAAATAACTCTCATTTTATAGCTAGTTTCTTATACGTTTCAATCTAAATATGTATTATATTATGCAGATGGCAGGCAAGGGTCAAGGTAACTGTAACGACCCGACTGGTCGTTTTGAGCTCTAGCACGTCGTTCAGTCGTTTGACGTCATGAGTAGCTTCATTTCAGGTGTTATGACTCGTAGGTGTGGTTGGTGTTGAACTTCGGGAAGTTCGGAGTCGAATTGGAAGGAAAATTCTCATTTCGTAAGGCTTAAGTTGGAAGAATTGACTAAGATTAGAATTTTGAGTAAATGACCTCGGAATCAAGATCGGAAGGTTCCAGCAGGTTCGTATGATGATTTCAGACTTGGGCATATGTCCGGATCGAATTTTGGATAACCAGGGAGCGTTTCGGCATATATTGTGGAAGTTAGTATTTTAGAAGAATTTCATAAGTTTGGGTTGGAAGGAATCTTAGTTTTATAGAGGTCCATTTGGGATTCCGAGTATGTAAATAGCTCTGTATGGTGATTCTGGAGTTGCGAGCGCGATCGGAAGTGAATTCGGATGTCCGGAGGTCATTTTGAAGTCATTTGGCTAAAGATAGAAATTTGAAGGTTTTTGAGAAGTTTGACCGAGAGTTTGACTTTTTGATATCGGGGTCGGATTCCAATTTCGAAAGTTTTAGCAGGTTTAATATCGAATATGACTTGTGTGCAAAATTTTGGGTCAATCGAACGTGATTTGATAGGTTTCGGCATCAGATGTAGAAGTTTGAAATTTCAAAGTTCATAAAGGTTGAATTGGAGTGCGATTCATGATTTCGACGTTGTTTGATGGTAAATAATTTGTTAGATTTGGTTTGTTTGGAGGCTTGTTTGAAAGGAAAGGCTGTGGTTGAACTTTGAATTGATTGCGAAGTGAGGTAAGTATCGAGTTTAACCTTGATTTGAGGGAATTAGGAGTCCCTAAATTGTGTGCTATGTGAAATTCAAATGTGCAGCGTATATGCGAGATGAAGAGTGCTTATAGACCACCGAAATACTTGTTTCCGTGATTTTTTGCATTTCATTAATTATGACCTTCCATGCCTTAATTGTTACGTGCTTTAAATACTTCCCATGCATTTAATTGCTACTTGTCACTTATTGTTCTCGTGTTAAAGATGTTAAATTTCCCAAGCTTTCATGACTTACTGTTATTGTCCTTAGATGACTTACTTGTACCTGTATTTGTCATATATCGAATTGTCTTGCTGCTTAGTACTCATTACAGTGAATTATTAATTTGAGACGACATATCCTTCCTATTTCTGCTTCATATCCATTAGTCATAGAGGACTCTTGTGACTTAAGTTGCTAAATTTAATGCACTTATTGATTTATTTATATTGTACGGTAGGATTGGGTTGCACGCCATAACAGGTGAAATAACGTTGGATCGATATGGAAAAATAAGAGTGAATTTATATTGATACCGTAGTATCAGGTTGCAGGCCGCAACATGTGAAATAAGGGGTGGATTGATGGGTTGGAATAAGGGTGAATTATGATACTGGTTATGAATGTATGGTGGGACTAGTTTGTGCGCTGCAACATATATTTATTTACAATTGTTGATATTATTACGATGGAATAAGGTAGGATTGTTGTACGGTGGGATCAGGTTGCGCACCGCAATAACCTATGTGCTTCTTTTTCCTTATCGTGTTGTGTTGGATTTGATATTTTCATATGAGACTCTAAGGATTGTTATTTATGCCATTTATTGATTTTCTTTCGGAGGCAAAGTTATTTTGATGTATTAACTGCTTCATTTCGTCCCTGCATTTTCTTTTGCGATTATTGTATACTACGAAACAGGTTATTGCAAGTGATTGCCTTAGCCTCATCACTACTTCGTCGAGGTTAGACTCGGCACTTACAAAGTACATGGGGTTGGTTGTACTCATACTACTTTCTACACTTCTTGTGCAGATTTTGGAGTCGTTCCCAACGACGGTTCATAGGTTGCTCGGTTCGGTGATTAAGTGAATACTTGAGGTACAACTTCCCGGTGTCCGCAACCCCTAAAGCCCCTTTCTGTTATTTTTAGTTTTATACTTTCTTTCAGACACCTTTATATTTTTATTCAGACTTTTACATGTACTATTCATAACGCTCGTGCACTTGTGACACCAGGTCCAGGGTGGAATTAGATATTTCAGTTGATATTACTTCCGCACTTTACCTTAGATTGTAGTTATTTTAGCTTCTTTATTATCATTTAATGAACTGTTAAAAATGGATAAATCATTCTAACGTTGGCTTGCTTAGCAAGTGTAATGTTAGGCTCCATCACGATCCTGAGGGTGGGATTTTCGGGTCATGACAAGTTGATATCAGAGCACTAGCTTACTTAGGTCTCATGAATTACGAGAAAGCTTAATAGATTCTGGAGGATCGGTACAGAGACGTCTGTACTTATCTTCCAGAAGTGATGGAATTTAGGAACAATTTCACTTATATTCTTCTTTGTCGTGCAAGTTTACTCTATCAATTATGATTAAACTCTTTTATTCTTTTTATCTCGCAGATGGTGAGAACATGTACTACATCTATAGCGGTACAACAGTTGGCGCCCTCAGTGTCAGCCCTACTAGGGCAGAGGTCGAGGCCGAGATCACGCCAGAGGCCAGGGAAGAGGCAGAGCTCAGCCTAGCGCTCGAGCAGCAACACTGGTAGTGGAGCCTCAGGTTGATTTTGATGCGGAGTTTCCAGCTCAGACTGTACCTGTTGGAACATCTTAGGTCTCAGAGGGGTTCATCTCCATTGCAGTGCTTCAGGCGCTCTAGTTCGTTTGGTGGGACTTATGGAGAGTGTGTCCTAGACAGGCACATTCCTGGTGGCACTAGCGGTCTCTTAGGCTGGGGGATGAGCATAGACTCCCTCTACTCACACTCCGAAGCAGGTGCCTACCCAATATCAGATCCAACGGCCCTGCCAGTTAGTGTAATACAGTCGGTTGTTGCGGCACTGGCTGGTGATAGGCCCACCATGTCTTCTGTGGCTTTATTCAGATTCGAAAAGCTTACTAATCTCTTTCCAGTTCACTTAAGTGGTGCACCTTCCGAGGACCCGATCGATCGTTTTGAGAGTTTTAGCCCTGTTTTCCCCATTTCTGCTTCATTATATATGGCTCAGCTCTATTATGACGTATTAGGTCAGTTGGCTCAGGTTCAGAGTGGTTGCGGAGAGAAATTAGACACTTAGTCTCTTAAGGTGGCTTAATAGTTGGAAAAATCAACCGAAAGTTGACTTATAGGTAAATGATCTCGGAATGTGAGTTTTATTTCTTGGATAGCTTCGTTAGGTGATTTAGGACTTAGAAGTGTGTTCGGAATTTTTTTCGGAGGTCCGGAGTAGAATTAGGCTTGAATTGGCAAAATTGGATTTTTGGCGATTATCGGCCAGCAATGGAAAATTAGTTATCGAGGTCGGAATGGAATTCTAAAAGTTGGAACATGTTTGTAGCGCCATTTTGGATGTGTGTGCAAATTTCCAGGTCATTCGGACGTGGTTTGGGTGGTTTCGGCGTCGTTGGCAATTTTGAAGTTTCTAAGTTCTTAGGCTTGAATCCGAGGTTGATTTGGTGTTTTGGCGTCGCGTTGAGTGGTTCGAAGGCTCTACTAAGTTTGAATGAGGTTATGGGATGTGTTGGCATGTTTGGTTGAGGTCACGAGGGCCTCGGGTGTGTTTTGAGCGAGTCCGGGCATTACCGAAACTCAGGCATGGTTATGGTGCTTATTTTTTGCTAAGGGCGAAGGAAAATTCCACTGGGGTGGGGGAAATTCCGCTGAGGGCGCAATTTGGGGCGCTGAGGCGCTCCTGGGCATGATCTGCAGATTCAATGGCCTGACTTCGGGAGCCTATATCTTTTGGTCTAGAAGGAATTTTGAGATGATTCAAAAATGAAAGTTGTATCCCTTCGTGTCTAGTTTCCCGAAAGCTAAATAAATCATAATTGGGACATTTGTGTAGGAATATATGCGAAAATACTGAAGCCTGTCACTGCAGCCTCCAGAAGTGCGGTCAGCGCTAATTGTTTTTGCGTCCGCGGAGGTTGGTTCCGTTGCAGTTCCCGAAATTCCGCTGTCAGTGCAATGAAGATCAGAAAATTCACTATATAAACGGGATTTAGGGCACTATTTCACATTTTGGACCTAGGGAGCTCGGCTTGTGGAGATTTTCAAGCGTTTTTCGAAACATACATCAGGGTAAGTGATTCTAAATCGGATTTGGTTAATATACATGAATATATCAATGATTTCATCATTTGATTAGTACTTTGAGGTAGAAATTTGGGGAAAATTTTAGAAATTTCCTAAAATAAATTTTTGGGATTTGAACATCGAATTGGAGTCGGATTTGAATGAAACTAATGTGGTTGGACTCGTGAGTTATTGAGTTTCTTAATTATTGAATTTTGTCGGATTTCAGGACGTGGGCTCGGGGGCCGGGTTTGACTAATTTCTGAGATTTGTGGTTTAATTTGATAGTTTTCATATGGGATTCATTCCTTTAGCGTATACTGATGATAAAATACTGATTTTGGATATATTTGGAGAATTTGGTGGCCGAATCGAGGGGAAAGAGCATCGCGGGCTAGAGTTTTAGTCCGGTTTGAGGTAAGTAACAATTGTAAATCTAGATATGAGGGTATGAAACCCCGATTTTTTGTATAGTTTTGATAAATGAGGTAACGCACATGCTAGGTGAAGAGCGTGTGGGCGTGCACCAATAGGGATTATGACTTGGTCCGTCCCGTAGTGACTATTAAGCCGCGTATTTGATTTGAAATCATATGATATCCCGTATTTTAGAGATTGATACTATTATTTGGGCTGTACGCCATGTTTGGGGCCTTGTGTCGACCTGTTTGGACCCTCAGGGGTATTTTACAACTATTCTCACACTGTTTTGATAGAAAATATAATCTCAGCCAGGATTTATACATGTTCACTATTTATTCCTGTTTATCACTTTGTTTTTAAATAACGAAAGATACTTGGGGTTGAGTCCCCATGATTTGTGATGAGTTGCCCTGAGTAACTTGTGAGGATGATGATCGAGTGAGGCCGAGAGCCGGATTCTGAGAGTAGTGATGGATCGGGCTGCATGCCTATATATATATATGGATCGGGTTGCACGCCGCAGCGAGATATGTTGGATCAGGCTACACGTGCAGTGAGATATGTTGGATCGGGCTGCACGCCGCAACGGGATATTAGATCGAGCTGCACGCCGCATCGTATATAGCGCTTGGGCTGTAGGAGCCCCTCCGAAGTCTGTACACCCCCAGTGCAGTCGACTATTATGGATCGGGATACATGCCGCAACCGTTATTATATGGTACATGTTGATTGAGAGTACTGGGTGTGAGCATTGACTCATGAGAGTAGAGTTATGAGTGATTGAGAGGCTTGCCCGAGAGGCTTTATTTGTGTGTAATATTGTGCCCGTGGGGCTTATTTTATGAAACTATTATTGTCACTCTTCTTTATACCGATCCTCTATTTATATTATTTAATAAATGCTTCATGCGAGATTTTTAATGCAAAATTGATGTTTTGTGAAATATTCGCAAATTTAAAGATTCCCAATTGATTCATTTATTTCCGATGATGATTATGTTGTGAAATTACATGATTTTAAATGCTCGTCATTGTACTCAAGTCTTTAGTTATAATTGTTACTTACTGAGTTGGCGTACTCACGTTACTCCCTGCACCTTGTGTGCTGATTCAGGTGCTGGGACTGAGCGATAGATGATTTACTCTCTTTGGAGTATTGTTCGGAGATCGTGAGGTAGTTGCTCAGCGTCCGCAACCTGCCTTTTTCTCCTTCCTATTCTGTCATTTTATTTTTCTTCCTAGACTTGTTTTTAGTAAGGAAATAGTATCTTATTTGTATTACCTCTTAGATGCTCATGACGGATGACTCGAGATGTTAGGGTTGTATTTAGATGTTTTGACCATTTTTATTATTTTGAAATGCTAAAAAACGAAAATTATTATGAAATATCGGATAGTTCTTGTATTATATGGAAGGCCCCTTATATTAAACTCAGTAAATTGGCTAGCCTAGTATTACGATATGCGCCATCACGACCAGTTAGGTTTGGGGTCGTGACAAGTTGGTATCAGAGCCTAGGTTACATAGGTCTCACCCGTCATGAGAAGGTTTAGTAGAGTCTTGTGGATAGGTATGGAGACATATGTACTTATTTTCGAGAGGCTGCAGAACCCTTAGGAAAAATCTCACATTCTTGAATTCTTGTCGAGCGAATCCATTATTCAGCCAAAAGCGTAACTCTTTGAATTCCTTTCATGTATTCGAGTGCGCACGTGAGCGCTCAGTATTAGTTTTGCATCAACGACTTGTGATTTTCATGGGTGAGGTGCGAGATGTGAATAATTGATAATGGGCTAGTCTGGAGGACTTGAGGCCGTGTTTTGTCTGTGGCTTGAGTGTTGAGATTTTGATTGTGTGAACACATGCATTTGGAACTTATATGTCTATTTGTGTTCTTATTGGTGGGATTTTGTGGCTGGATGACTCTAAGGTGAGTGTGATTCTATGGTGAGATGTGTTCATATTGTTTGATTATGACAAAAAGGATTGGCTGGATATGTAGCAAGAACTATTGAGTGTTTGACTTTTATCTTGAGTTGGCATATGGCCTCGAGTTGTGAGTGTATTGGAGGACCTCTCATGTAGTTTAGTTGTGGAGGGAAGTGGAATATTCCTATTGTGTTATGAGTTCCTGATGATGTCTTTTGGGATAACCAATGCCCTAACATCGTGCATATATTTGATTAACAGTGTATTCCAGTTGTATTTGTACTGCTTCATTATGGTATTCATTGATGGCATCCTGGCGTACTCACGTAGCCAGGAGGAGCATACTCAACATTTGAGAATGGTATTATAGAGATTGAGAGATGAGAAGATTTATGTGAAGTTCTCCAAGTGTGAATTTGGCTCAGTTCAGTAACATTCTTGGGACACGTGGTGTCCAGTGAGGGTATCCAGATGGTCAGACGAGTGTGGGGAGAGCTTTCAGAAGCTCAAGATTGCTTTGACCATAGATCAAGTGTTAATTCTCCCATCAGCTTCTGTTTCTTATACCGCGTATTGTGATGCCTCGAGGGTAAGCATTAGTTGTTTTTAATGCAAGATGATAAGGTGATTGCATAATAGCTATGATTTTTGGAAGGGTATAGAGAGATATCAGTTTGAGGCTAAGCATGCAGGGTTATCTCTTGCAGGGTGTCCTGAGGTTATGTGATCCTTATGTTATTTTATAGCAAGTTCTCTTTTACCAGTAGGTGATATATGCTACAATTTGAGTTTAGATCGCTTTTGGAAGTTGGCATTACCATTTCAATGGTGTATGGGATATTTGAAAATGATTCGAGATATCAGATGATTTGTGTTATACGAGCTTATGAAGGATTTAGCTGGATTTCACTACGGTATTGTGGCAGTGATAACGTATGGTCATTGTGAGTAATTGTTTGTCTTGATATTTGGATTTGAACCAAGTGGGGGAGTCTTCTAATGATAAGTTGGTTGCACGATTATGTGTTGCATTTGCTTCAGTTCAAGGTATATATACTGGTGAATCAGTTATGACCTGTAGAGATGGAGTTTTAGAATGACTCGGGTAATTGAAATCTTTGAATACAGGTTATAATATACGTACGGGTAAATAGGTTTTATTGAATGATTAAGTTGTATTTGTAAAGGGTATAGTGTGGCGGGTAGTAAATTGCTTGGTTGCTTAGAAGTGTGGATTGCGTCCTTGGGTGTTGGTGTACTAATTGGGGGCGCTGGTTGTTCGGTCCGCTTGGTCGTTTTAACTAGGAATTTAAGCAGAGTAAACGACTCTCGAGAATGGCTCTGATGGACTTAAGGTTTATGTGTGGCAATTGGGAATCTTCAGGAAGTGTATTCAGCTAGAAATTGAGATTCACATTGGAAGGTGTCAAGACTTGGGGCATTTCTACATCCTTAGAGATTTACATTTCGGTATCAGGAAAGTGGAAGAATATCTTAAATTCATATAGAGTTTCCTTGGAGTAAGTGTTTGACTTGTGGTACTTTTGGGGATGCTTAAGAGAACATTCATCGGCTTATGAGCCTTAGGGCTATGTGGTTTGTGCTAGAATCTCGCGTGGCGACTTGTGGTTGAGGATTTTGGTATTATGGCAAGGAGAATGATTAATTTGAAGGTAATGCAAGAGTGACTCAGAGAAACAGGACAGCTTGATAATAGGTTGGATCGACATGGTAATAAGTGAGATCAGTTTTTTCGGTGCTTATGATGTGGTAAGGTTCTACGTGCGATTCGTCGCAATTCCCTTGGGTTTTGGAGATATATGTATCTTGGTCGAGATTGAGAGATTCAGTCTTGAAGGGTTCGTTAAGTGCAAATATATTTGGGGAAGTTCTTGATGGTTTCCACTATTGTTTGATATGTATATTTCCTAATGGTGTGTGGATCACGTTGCGTATTGTGATTTCTCCGATATAATCAAATGAAAAGTTATTGGCTAATCGAGCATGTAGTTGCTTGCGACTCGGAGTTAGTTTTGAGATTTTTGTATTCTTTTCATATGATGGCATCATGGGTACGAGGTGTTGTGTAGTATGGAGAACTGCATGTGCAAAGTCACAAATCGATTTCGAAAAGGTCATGAAATTCGTAGGCATCATGGACAACTTTAGATGACTAAGTATGATGTTACTATTTGGGTGGCCTGACGAGAGTATTCATTTCAGGAAGGGCGATGTGTTTGATTTATGGAGATTTCATTGGTTCTGCGACACTCTCCTTGTTGGTTGACTGTAAATATTCGAATTTTTCTATGTGGCACGGAAGAATTATAGAAGTATTCCTCGGGGAATGATCGTGTATGAGATATGTGTTTAGACATTGTGGTGGTGGAGTGGGGATCAGATATAGTGGTACCTGTGTTCTATGAATTTTGAGACTGAGAGTTCTCAGGAGCAGATTGTTTCATAGTTGCGGACTGTGAGACGGTGGCCAATGCTAGTTAAGTGATGGGGTGTGTTGTGACCCATGTATTGTAGGCTTTCGAGGGGTTATTGATCTAGTTGTGGGTTGCAGAGTAGATTTTGGGGTCCATTGGTAGGCCCAATTAGGGATGTGAATTTTACACCAAGTTGAATTGATGTGCTCTATAAAGTTATTGTTGAGGGACATGTTATTAGGTTGCTGCTACGCTTGTTCGTGTTCTGAAATGATTTATGAGTTGCCCCTTCTGTGCCATGAGGAGTTGTGATTCGTTGGTTTTGGGCACACCTGGTTTGGCTCTGTTGTAATCTTATAGCGAAATTTGAGGGAGATGAGTAATTGGGTCTTGCATGATTTAGGGCGTAACTGTTATGTTCTTTTGTGTTTCAGTGGCATTGTATCGCCTGATTCTCTATGGTTATAGTAATGTGCTTTGACCATTTTGACTTGAGGTACTTCATGAGCAGTAGTGTTTGGATGGGGTTGTGCATCGCATTGAAGTTATGTTGAGATATGATCCTTGTGTTAGATTCGTGTGCTATGGTTCTACGGTGTGTGATGGGCTTTTAGCATCTCGTTGCGGTGATATTTGTTGAACTTGCGGGATAGTTCTATTATTGGAGTCATTTTCTATGTTTGAGTACACTTGACTTGTTGCTTATTGGTGCACAGATTGCACGGATTATGGCTTAGATTGTACTGATGTGGCATGTCTCTAGAGTGGTCATGATTGATGAAATGAGGTCATCAGACCTACAATGGGTGCAATCGGATCTGATTGCGATATATTTGGAAGGATGTTGATGTTGATCGGCTTAGAAATTTGCTATAGTTGTGTTCCTTTCATCATTGGAAGTATATGAAGGTGTTAGAGCGAAGCTTTGATCGATGAGAGTTGTATTGCCGGTATTGGGCTGTTTGAGCAGCTGTTGTGATTAGAAGTTATCACTATGAGTGTTTGAGTTGTGCGGTATATCATGTGATATTCATCTTGAATTGCGGTTATGGCTTCATACAGCGTGTTCAAATTTATTCAGCGTGTAGATGTGAGATTATGATCTTATAGACAATTTTGGAAGGTGAAAACTGGTTCTAAGGTTATGGGCTGGGGTGAATTGTGAAATTTCAGTTATGTTGTGTTATGGGACCTATATGGGATAGGGTGATGTGGGATCACCTCCGGGTATGTGCATTGTAGGATTACACGACAATTTTGATGGTTTTTGGTACAACTCTAGGCACGTCCGGGGACGACCGTATGTTTAAGTGAGGGAGAATATAACGACCCGATCGGTCGTTCCGAGAGTTAGCCATGTTTTCCCCGTTTCTGCTTCATTATATGTGGCTCAACTCTATTATGATGTGTTGGGTCAGTTGGCTCGGGTTCGGAGTGGTTGTGGAGAGAAATGAGACACTTAGTCTCTTAAGTTGGCTTAATAGTTGGAAAAGTCAATCAGAAGTTGACTTATAGGTAAATGATCTTGGAATGTGGTTTTTATGGCTCAGATAGATTCGTTATGTGATTTGGGACTTAGGTGTGTGTTCAGCATGTTGTTAGGAGGTCCGGAGTAGAATTAGGCCTTAATTGGCGAAATTGGATATTTGGCGATTTCCGGTCGGTAGTGAAAAGTTAGCCATCGGGGTCGAAATGGAATTCCAAAAGTTGAAACAGGTTCGTAGTGCCAATTTGGATGTGTGTGCAAATTTTCAGGTCATTTAGACGTGGTTTGGGTGGTTTCAGCATCGTTGGTATTTTGAAGTTTCTAAGTTCTTAGGAATCCAAGGTTGATTTGTTGTTTTGGCATCGTGTTGAGTTGTTCGAAGGATCGACTAAGTTTGAATGAGGTTATGGGATGTGTTGGCATGTTTGGTTGAGGTCCCGAGGGCCTCGAGTGTGTTTGGGTGAGTTTTAAGCGAGCCTGGGCACTATTGGAACTCATGCATGGTTCTGGTGCTTATTTTTCGCTGAGGGCGAAGGAAAATTCTGCTGGGGCGGAGGAAATTCCGCTGAGGGCGCAATTTGGGGCGCTGAGGCACTCCAGGGCATGATCTGCAGATTTACTGGTCTGACTTCGGGAGCCTATATCTTTTGATCTAGAAAGAATTTGAGATGATTCAAAAATGAAAGTTGTAGCTCTTCGTGTCTAGTTTCTCGGAAGCTGATGAAATCATTATTTGGACATTTGTATTGAGATATATGGCTAATATACCAAAGCCTGTCACTGCAGTCTCAAGAAGTGCGGTCAGCGCTAGTTTTTTTGCGTCCGCGGAGGTTGGCTCAGCTGCAGCTCCCAGAATTCCACTGTCAGTGCAATGGATGTCATAAAATGCACTATAAATGGGATTTAGGGAATTATTTCACATTTTGGACCTAGGGAGCTCGGCTTGTGATGATTTTGAGTGGTTTTCAAGAAATAATCCGGCGTAAGTGATTCTAACTCGGACTTGGTTAATATACATGAATATATCAATGATTTCATCATTTGATTAGTACTTTGAGGTAGAAATTTGGGGATAATTTTAGAAACTTCATAAAATGAATTTTTGGGTTTTGAACATCGAATTGGAGTCTGATTTGAATGAAACTAGTGTGGTTGGACTCTCGAGTGAATGAGTTTCCTAATTTTGTGAATCTTGTCGGATTGCAAGACGTGGGCCCGCGGGACGGGTTTGACCAATTCCCGAATTTGTTGTTTAATTTAATAATACGCATATGATATTCATTCCTTTAGCGTATATTGATGATAATATATTGATTTTGGATAGCTTCAGAGCATTTGGAGGCCGAATCGAGGGGCAAGAGCATCGCAGGCTAGAGTTTTTGTCCGTTTTGAGGTAAGTAGCGATTGTAAATCTAGACCTGAGGGTATGAAACTCGGTATTTCGTATTGTTTTGATAAATGAGGTGACACACATGCTTGGTGACGAGCGTGTGGGCATGCACCGGTAGGGATTGTGACTTGGTCCGTCCTGCATAGACTATTAAGCCGCGTATTTGATTTGAATTCATATGATATCCCGTATTTTAGAGATTGATGCTATATTTTGGGCTGTACACTATGTTTGGGGCCTTGTGTCGACCTGTTTGGACCCTCAATGGTATTTTACTACTATACTAACACTGTTTTAATAGAAAATATAATCTTAGTCTGGATTTATACTTGTTCACTATTTATTCCTGTTTATCACTCTATTTTTAAATAATGAAAGATACTTTGGGCTGAGTCCCCATGATTTGTGATTAGTTGCCCGAGTGACTTGTGAGGATGATGACTGAGTGAGGCCGAGAGCCAGATTTTGAGGATAGTGATGGATCGTGTTGCACGCCGCAACGTTATATATATATATATATATATATATATATATATATATATATATATGTTTTTTTTTGTCTGTGTGTGGATTTGGCTGCACGCCGTAACCAGATATGTTGGATCGGGTTGCACGCGCATCGAGATATGTTAGATCAGGCACCACGCAGCAACGATATAGTACTTGGGCTGTCGGAGCCTCTCCGGCGTCTGTACACCCCCAGTGAGAGCAGTCAACTATTATGGATCGGGCTGCACGCCGCATCGGTTATTATATGGTACCTGTTGAGTGAGAGCGCCGAGTGTGAGCATTGACTGATGAGAGTATAGTCACGAGTGACCGAGAGGCTTGCCCGAGAGGCTTTATATGTGAGTGATATTGTGCCCGAGGGAATTATTTTACGAAACTACTGTTTTCAATCTTCTTTATATCGAGCCTCTATTGATATTGTTTAATAAACGCTTCATACGAGATTTTTAATGGAAAATTAGAGTTTTGTGTAGTATTCCAAAATTTAAAGATTCCTGATTGATTCATTTATTTTCGTTGTTGATTATGTTGTGAATACATGATTTTAAATGCTCGTCACTGCACTCAAGTCTTTAGTTATAATTGTTACTTACTGATTTGGCGTACTCACATTACTCCCTACACCTTGTGTGCAGATTCAGGTGTTAGGACTGAGCGATAGCTAATTTACTCTCTTTTGAGTATTATTCAGAGATCGTGAGGTAGCTGCTTGGCGTCCGCAACGTGCCCTTTTCTCCTTCCTATTTTGTCATTTAATTTTTCTTCCCAGACTTGTTTGTAGTAAGGAAATAGTATAAGATTTGTATTACCTCTTAGATGCTCATGACGGATGAATCCATATGTTGGGGCTTTGTTTAGATGTTTTGACCATTTTTATTATTTTGAAATGCTAAAAAGCGAGAATTATTATGAAATATCGGATAGTTCGTGTATTAAATAGAAGGTCCCTTATGTTAACCTCAGTAAATTGGCTAGCCTAGTATCACGATAGGCGCCATCACTGCTAGTTAGGTTTGGGGTCGTGACAAGGACCCATTGGATTATCTTGACTACTGCCACGAGGTGCTCCGAAATATAGGTATAGTTGAGACCAATGGGTTCGATTTTGCTATGTTGTCACATGACGGGTTTCGCAAGAGGTTGTGGAGAGATTACATGTTGGCCAGGATAGCTGAGTCTCCTACACTTACTTGGGATCTGTTCTTAGAGCTATTTCTAGAGAAGTTCCTCCCTATTACCATAAGAGAGGATTACCGCAGGCAGTTTGAGCGTCTCCAGCAGGGAACTATGACTTTTATTCAGTACGAGACCCGTTTTATGGATCTAGCTCGTCATGCTCTCATCCTGCTTCCTATTGAGAGAGATATGGTATGAGGTTTATTGATGGAATCACTTCCATTATTAGGCTATGGATTGTGTAGGAGACTGGGTATGAGATTTCCTATTAGACGACTGCAAATGTTGCTAGGCAGATCGAGATGGTTCTTTCTCTAAAGAGACTGCAGGGGTCAGATAAGAGGCCTTGTCATACCGTTGGTTTCAATGGTGCTTCATCTAGAGGCAGAGGTACTTTTGGTAGAGGCCATCCTCCCAGGCCATTTCAGTCTACGCCTCAGGAATCTCATAGTTCTTTAGGGATTCGTTGTTCTTATGTGCCTTATTTTGGACAACCAGCCTACAGTGCACCATCAGCTCCTAGCAGTGCACCTCTGATTTGGAGTTATCAACGTGGTTATCTGGATCGTTTGGGTCAGCCTTAATTTTAGCATCCACAATGGTAGGATGTGTGTTTTGGGTGTGGTGGTATTGGACATATAAGGAGATTTTGTCCGAGATTATTGGGCGGCATGCCATAGTAGTGTTCTCGTGCCATGATTCCCGCACCAGTTGCTCCACCGCCTGCTTAGCCAGCTAGGGGATGGGGTCAGGCAGCTAGAGGTGGGGGTCATGTCGTTTCAGGTGGATTTCAGGCCATGAGAGGTGGAGGTCAGGCCGCCAGAGGTGGAGGCGAGCCAGCTAGAGCCCGTCCTAGAGACGTAATTAAGAGTGGTGTGGTCTAGCCCTGCTTTTATGTTTTCGCGTCTAGGCATGAGGCTGAGTCATTTGACGGTGTTAGCATAGGTATTGTACTAGTTTGCCATAGAGATGCTTCAGTTCTATTTGATCCGGGATCTAATTATTCCTACGTGCCATCTTATATTGCTCCATATCTGCTTGTGCCTCGTGATTCTTTGAGTGCTCATGTGTATGCGGCCACACCTTTGGGAGATTCTATTGTCGTAGGTCATGTTTATTGCCCGTGTGTGGTTACAATTGGGAGTCTTGAGACTAGCGTAGATCTTATACTTCTTGGTATGATAGATTTTGACGTCATCTTGGGCATGGATTGGTTGTCACCTTATCATGCTATACTAGATTGTCACGCCAAGACGGTAACCTTAGCCTTGTCGGGGTTTCCTCGATTAGAGTGGAGGGGGACTACTGGCCGTTCTACCATCTTGGTTATCTCTTATGTGAAGACTCGATGTATGGTCAAGAGGGGGTGTATAGATTATTTGGCTTATGTTAGCGATTCTTGTGCGGAGATTCCTTCGATGGATTATGTACCAGTTGTTCGCGAGTTTCCAGAGGTGTTTCCTAGAGATATGTCGAGGATGCCACTCGTTAGAAATATTGACTTGTGTATGTATTTGGCTCGGGACACCGAACCTATTTCTATTCTTCCATACCGTATGGCCCCGCGAAAGGTGAAAGAATTGAAGGAGTAGCACTGAACCTATTTCTATTCTTCGTGATTGTATTTATTGATTAAATCTTGCTCTACTCCCGCAGTCGAGAGTAGCACCAGCAGCATCTTCGGATTGTACTTCTGACTCTGAGAGGCAGCCAGTTATATGCCAAGTCTTCAAAGTGCGAGGCTTGGTTATACTGAATCGCTTTCTTGGGGACGTCATATCACTAGAGGGCATTAAGATAGATCCTAAGAAGGTTTAGGCAGTTCAGAACTGGCCTAGACCCACTTCAGCTACAGAGATTTAGAGTTTCCTAGGTTTGGCGGGCTATTACCACCGGTTCGTGGAGGGGTTTTCATCTATTGAAACCCCATTGACAAGATTGATCCAGAAGCGTGCCCCGTTCAGATGGTCAGACGAATGTGAGTTAAGGATGTTAAGGATATTAGAGGGTGTATTGTGATGCATCTCGTGTTGGTCTCGGTAGAATATTGATGCAGGATGTCAGCGTGATCGCATACGCGTCGTGGAGGTGAAGGTTCATGAGAAGAATTACCATGTTCATGACTTAGAGTTGGCGTTCATTCTACATGCGCTGAAGATTTGGAGGCACTATTTTTATGGCATGTCATGCGAGGTATTCAGGTATTTTTGGAGTCTACAGTATTTGTTGGAGCTATTGAAAGACTATGATATCACCATTTTGTATCACCCCGAGAAGACCAATGTGGTATCAGATGCCCTGAGTAGACAGGCAGTGAGTATGGGCATCCTTGCGTACATTCGAGTTTGTGAGAGACTGCTTGCATCATATGTTTGGACTTTGGCCAATAAGTTCGTGAGGTTAGAGTATGTTCTAGCTTGTACAGTTGTTGGATCTTCCTTGTATGAGCGCATCAAAGAGTAACAATATGATGAACCTCATTTTCTTGTCCTTAGGGACACAGTGCGGCATAGTGGTGCCAAGTAGGTTACCGTTGGAGATGATGTGGTTTTGAGGAAGCAGGGTCGTATTTGTGTGCCTAATGTGGATGGGCTTTGTGAGTTGATTCTTGAGGCGACCCACGATTCCTGGTATTCTATTCATCGGGGCGCCACCAAGATGTATCAAGAATTACGACAGCATTATTAATGGAGGAGGATGAAGAAGGATATAGTTGCATATGTAGCTCGATGTCTAAATTGTCAGCAAGTAAAGTACGAGCATCAAAGACCTGGTGGTTTGGTTTAGAAGTTAGAGATTCTTGAGTGGAAGTGGTAGTGTATCACTATTGATTCTGTTGTTGGACTACCACAGACTCAGAGGATGTTCGACGCGTATGGTTCATTGTGGACAGAATGACCAAGTTAGCGCATTTCGTTCCTGTGGAAGTTACCTATTCTTCAGAGCGGTTGGCTGAGATTTACATCCGCTTGATCTTCCGACTTCACGGCGTACCTGTGTATATCATTTCTGATCGAGGTACGTAGTTCACCTAATACCTCAGAGGGCGGTACATTGTGAGTTGGGCACATAGGTTCAGTTGAGCACAATATTTCATCCTCATACAGACGGACACTACGAGTGAACAATTCAGATATTAGAGGATATGTCACGCGTGTGTTATGTATTTCGGGGGTTCTTAGGATAAGTTCTTTCTTCTTGTAGAGTTTTCCACAACAACAACTACTAGTCGAGCATTCAGATGAAGCGGTGACGTTCGCCATCGAGCTGGGAGAGGCTCATTTTTTGGGTACAGATTTGGTACAGGATGCCTTGGATAAGGTCAAGATCATTCAGGATCAACCGTGGAGTTTGTGATGTTTCATTCATGGTTGGAGAGAGAGTATTGTTCCGGATTTCACCCATGAAGAGTGTGATGAGGTTCCGGAAGAAGGGAAAGTTGAGCCTTAGGTACATCGGACCCTTTGAGATTCTTCATAGAATGGGTGATGTGGCCTATAAGCTTGTGTTGCCACCTAGTTTATCAGTAGTCCACCTGGTGTTTCATGTGTCCATGATCCGGAAGTATCACGGTGATTCGTCCCATGTATTAGATTTCAGCTCAGTCCAATTGGACAAGGATTTGACTTATGAGGAGGAACCATTGTCCACTCTTGCCCAGCAGGTCCGACAGTTGAGGTATAAGAGATATCCTTCAGTTCGGGTGTAGTAGAGAGGTCAACCGTTCAAGGAAGGCACTTGGGAGTTCGAGTTTGACATGCGAAGTAGATATCCACACCTTTCACCAGTCTAGGTACTGTTCTATGTCCGTTCGAGGACAAACATTTGTTTTAGAGGTGGAGAATGTGATGACCCGATAGGTTATCTAGAGCTTTAACCCTTAATTTTGTATTTCAAAACCTCAAATGACTCCTTTTAGCTTTCCTCATTTTACGTGTTCATTCCATACCTTTTTCTCGAAAGCTTATAAAATATATTAGATTTTCGACAAATTGTGACTCGAGCTAGGGACATCCATATTCGTTTTTGGGAAGACGCCCAAGTCTCGAATATATTTTATGTCAATTATCCATTACATTTTATAAGATTTCAAACTTAAATATAGGAGTTTTATGGTAGAAATTGGGGATTTTGGCAGAATTAGGGATTTTCGTAAAATTTGAATTTAGACCTCGAATTGAGGTTGGATTTCGAAATTAATTACATAATTGAGCTCGGGGTGAATGGGTAAATGGATTTTTGTCTGAATTTTAGATTTTTACCAAGCAGACCCGGGAGTTGACTTTTGTTAACTTTTTCCATAATGACCTAAATTGAATCTTTTTCTTTCTTGAGTAGTTTCTAAGGTTTGTTTTGAATTGTTTTGTCATTTTATTTGTTAGATATGGTTGGTGTGTACAGCTAAAATAGGGAAGTCCAATTTTATGTTTATCATGACATTCGGTAGCTTATATGCATAAGATCCTAAGTATGTCCCGAGGTCCGACCTCGATCCTCCCTTGCGTTCAACCTCGAGTCAATACGGGCCAGGATTGGCATAGGGGGGTGGCACGGAGATTAAGGCAAACAGCTCTGTACCAAAGTACGACTCTGTACTCAGACATTAACTAGCCGAATCAATGGCAAATATTTGTGATAAATGATAATGTACTATGTTGGGATTTCTCCTCCTATAAAAAGGGGACCCTTGTTATTTCTTACACACACAATATATTGAATACAAGGAACAAGAACATTCTCTACTTCATTACTCAAACATTCCCTACTTTTTCTTATCAACTCATTCGCTTACATTTATTGCTCTTCATTAATTGTTCTTCATTTATAGCTCATTATTGATCATAAATAGCACACTTTAAAGCCTATAAAGCTGTTATCGCTTCATCGGTCGCCCAATGGTATCCCCGAGCTTCGACCTCAAGGACCCTACCGAGGCCAGCATCGGACCCCCGATACGAGGCCTCTTGATTTGCTTATTTTCGATTTCATACTGCTTTTACTCTACCTGCTTCAATTGTACTTAGCATCAACTGCCTAACGACTAGCATTAAAATAAATCGCATATTTTTAGAACCACATAATCAAATATAATTAAAATTACCATTTTCGAGGTAACCAATTTGGCATCCACCGTGGGTCTTAAAATAATAGTGATTGTTTTAGTGCTGGTTTGCTGAAGAAATGCAAGTTATCTTTCACACTTTTTCTTGTCCAAGAAAATTTGATTTAGGTCAATATGTCTGGATCAGCGAATGCATACGAAAATAGCAGCTTTGAGGACTTCGTAGAGAATGATGTAACCGTTTCGAATGCTGGTGTACTGCCGCAAAACCCCGGTAGCTCAACGAGGCCAACTTCTGAGGACACGGTGGACTCAAGTAATGGCAAGCACAACGATGTCGGTCCTCACACTGACAGGAGCGTGCATCGAGAAGGTCGATAGATTTTGTAGCCGACTTCACACCCGCCCTAGTGGCCGAAGTATAAAAGACACTACTGTTTAAAACAAGTACATCTTCCGGGATATGGACCCTGTTTACTGACGGTGCCTCCAACATGAAAGGGTTCGGGCTCGGCATATTCCTAAAGCCACCTACGGGCGGCATAATCAGAAAATCCATAAAAATTAAAAAATTGACTAACAATGAAACCGAGTTTGGGGCTATGGTTGTAGAACTAGAATTGGCCAAGAGCCTCGGAGCCAAATGCATCGAGGCCAAATGTGATTCTCTCCTCGTTGTTAACCAGGTGAATGTGAGCTTCGAGGTCCGAGAAGAAAGAATGCAGAGGTACCTTGACAAGGCTCTAGTCACGCTGCATCGCTTCAAGGAGTGGGCCTTAAACCACATACCTCGAGAGCAGAATTGTAAGGCCGAAGCACTCGCAAACATGGGATCGTCTGTCGAAGAAGATGATGTACTCCCCGAAGCCGTTGTTCAGCTAACCAAATCAGTGATCGAAGAAGGCCACGCCGAGATCAACTCCACTAGCTTGGCATGTGATTGGAGAAACAAATACATTAGTTATTTAAAGGATGGGAAGCTTCCCGGGGACCCAAAAGAATCAAGAACCCTACAGACTAAAGCAGCTCGGTTCTCGCTCGATGAAAACAACACTCTCTATAGGAGGACCTTCGACGGGACCCTAGCGGTATGCCTGGGATCGGGTGACACAGATTATGTGCTTCAAGAAATCCACAAGGGTACCTGCAGGAACCACTCTGGCGCTGATTCCTTAGTCCAAAAAGTGATCAGAGCAGGTTATTACTGGGACAGTATGGAAAAAGACGCTTGGGATTTCGTCTGGAAAGGCGAAAAATTTCAAAGGTTCGCGCTCATGATCCACCAGCCCGGCGAACAACTGCATTCCAGTACTGTCACCATGGCCGTTCATGAAATGAGGGATGGACATTATTGGATCACTACAAATGGCACCATGTAAAGCCAGATTTATTCTGTTTATGACTGACTATTTCTCAAAATGGGTGGAAGAACAAGCCTTCGAGAAGATAAGAGAAAAAGAAGTCATTAACTTTATATGGGACCATATCGTATGCCAATTCAGGATCCCGTCTGAGATAACTTGCGATGATGGAAAGCAGTTCATAGGGGGCAAAGTAACGAAGTTCCTCGAGGACCATAGAATAAAGAGGATCCTATCGACGCCCTACCACCCATGCGCCAACTACCAGGCTGAATCCACAAACAAAACCATCATTCAGAACTTGAAGAAGAAGTTAGAAAGCGCAAAAGTCATATGAAGGCAAATGCTGCCCAAGGTCCTATGGGCATACCGAACCACTCCCAAATCAAGCACGGAGGAGACGCCATTCTCTCTGGTATATGGGTCCTAAGCTTTAATACCGTTCGAAGTGGGGGAAGCAAGTTCTAGGTTCCGTCATGCTATGGAGGATTCAAACAACAAGGCCATGACTGCAGCCCTCAAACTACTTGACGAGAAACGAGAGTCCTCACTGGTCCGGATGGCCGCGCAGAAAGAAAGAAAGGTCATTTTGGACACTCGAAACTCTAATGAGGGGAAGCTAGGCCCAAGGTGGGAAGGGCCGTACCATGTTCTCAGAGTGATTGACAAAGGATCCTACAAGCTCAGTCCGTGGAAGGCGAGCAACTCCCGAGCAATTGGAACATATCAATGCTCAAACGATACTACTGCTGAGGTAATTTTATGACCCCGTTTCTTTTCATTTGCCCAAAAGCTAATCTCCTGCAGATATCCGATGGAAGACACCGGAACATCTGTCAACTTCAAAGGGCCGCTGGTCGACAAAAACGCTGCACTCTTTTCCTTCGATCGGGTTTTACCTCCGTAAAAGGGCTTTTACCGGCAAGGTTTTTAACGATGAAACATCTATTCGTTCGCCAGGAAGAACTTAAACAAGCATTCAAGGCTTCTCTCAAAGAAACCTCAAATGGTGGAGGACAATTCCCAGGAGGTCGCCCCGGCAAAACAAATCAAAGTAAGCTGAAGAGGGTTTCAGCAGGAAAATTATGTATCGGGCCAAAGGGTCAAATGAACCATATCCGCATAGAAGGATCGAGCCCTCGACGGCAAAAACATGTATGCTTCTACCAAATAATCAAAGGAATATTTTCGTCACCAGAACATTTCTACTGTTCAAAGAAACTGCCATTTTCGCAAGGAAAGGCCTCAGGGCCGAAAAATCCTCGTTGCCTCGGGGACTATCATTAGCATCCACTTCATCAAATTGTAAAACCCGAGGTCATAAGATCCCAAGCGGGTAACCTCGGGAGTGCTCTAAACTGTAAGACCTCAAGTGGGGCATGCCCAAATCATATAACCTTATAATAGGCACAGTCCCCACTTCAAATCCAAGGCTAATATTCGAACTTGTAAGGTCCCTAAAAAGGCATACCCTCGAATATAGATGACGAGGATACAATACTCGGTACTAAAGACTTCGTGTAAATACAATACGACCCCGGTCGATAGGCTACGGCCAAACTAACGCAAACTGTTGCGATAAAATAAAATCCTTCGAAGTTATTTTGAAATGAACCAGTTAATTCATGCTACCATCGGCCCAAATAAAAGAGCTTCAATCATTTTCATGTCAGCTATAAAAATGAAAGGGCTTTGAAACAAGTTCAGCCATAGGGCAATACCTTCCGAGGTGCTCACCTATTGTCACATAACAACTCGTAATCCAGGTTCTTATCAAATCGTCAAAGAGTTGGATGAACGCAAAATATCTTTGGCATTAACGAGGGAAAATGTAGCCATACTAAATTCGCATAAGAGCATTGAAGCCAGCCCAAAATCCCACGAGCTAATTCAATACCTATAGGGTCGATGAGCTCGACCCGGGACACGGCTCGGGGACCGAGCCAAAAATGGTTAACTAAAGTCACGTAAGAGCCTTGATGCCATCGCAAAAAACCCATAGGCTAATTCAAAACCTAAAGGGTCGATGAGCTCGATCCGTGACCCGGTTCGTGGATTGAGCCCAAAATGGTTAACTAAAATCGGATAACACCCTTGAGGCCAGCGTAAAAAGCCTTCGGGCTAACTTAAAACCTGAAGGACCGATAAGCTCGAGCCGTAGCTCGGCTCGAGAATTAAGCCCTAAATGGTCAACTAGAAAAGCCTAAGGGCAGGCGCAGAAAAGCCTTTGGGATAACGTCAAAAAGCCTAAAGGCCACATTAACTTCATACTTAAAGACACCCAAAAGCCAACGTATAAGAACCTTAAAGCCATCACGGAAATCTTCAAAGGCCGACTTCGAGACCTGAAGGTCAAAAATTTCAAGTCGAGACCTGCCTTGGGGACTAAACCCTAAATGATCGATCTTTCATCATCAAAGAACCATTTGGCCAAAACAAGGACCTAAAAGGTCCGTTCTGGAAGACAGATCTCAGACCGATGAAAAATAGGCACTACGGCTTATCGTAGAGGCGGGGAGCAAATGTTGATATGAACACAACCTATAACTAGGCCCAATGTCTGCCCAAATTCGAACAAGTTCCTCACTCGAGGAGAAGGTGCAAATCCTTAAGTCTATCCCTACCTGCGAAGTTTGGGCGGACACCCAATTATAAAGCCCAAAGGCTATCCGGACCCGAGAAGGTCCCCATTTGAAGATTATTTATTAAGCCTTGGGGCCATCTCTATTTCAAGCTCGGGAAAATGCCCACTCGACCCTTTATGACCGAACGCTTCCCAAATTCGAGTAAATACATACTCAGATATTGTCCTCGGAACTCCCTAGGCTGCCTAAGTTAGGGAAAGTGTTCACTCAAAGGTTATCGATGGGCCATCATGTCTACAAAAAAGTCGAGGCCCAATTCTCACCCAACCTGAATCGGTCCTAGCTCGGGCAGAGGGCTCAAAATCTTAAGGAGCATGGTATTGGTCATGCCACGGGTCTGATATTCGAGCTAATCGTCGGGACCATACACGCAGATTTTATAAGCAAAGGCAGAATAAAATTCAGCACCAGATCAAAGGAAAAATAAGGAAGTTCTTATACTAATAGGACATATTTACAAAGCCCACAAGGGATCTTTACACTACAACATACAAACGTAAAACAATAGCCAAAAGCCTAAACTACGGACAAGGGCATGTCCTCCGGGAACACATCCTCGAGAACCTCCTCTTAAGGGACCTCGTTTCGACCTTTTTGAGCAGCGTCTTCGGGCCTCCCCCCTTTTTTGAAGTAGCAATGGGAGAAGAAAGGGATATATCCCATAAAAAGCAGGAGCTTATGAGAGGAGGAACATGTGGCCCGGTGCAAAATTTGGGGAAGAAAGGGTCTGGCCAATGCCACTATTGTGAAGCCACTTCTTGAGACATTGCACCTGTGTGGGAAGAAAAAAGTGGATATTTCCTCCTCGCCACACGAAAGGCCAGGAGAGTGAAATTCCACACCCTGTTGAAGTTAAGAGAGATGAGCAGCCGTATAAGCACTCCGTACCTTCCAGCAGAGAAGGCACTCGATGCCCTTCTTCCATTTCCTCGGGCAGAAAGCAACAATAACAACAACAACTACAACAATAACAACCCAATATAAACCCGCTCAGTGGGGGAGGATATTGAGAAGGAATTCATGGTCAGGGTCAATAAGCCACAGCCGGGCGACTTTGTGGACATAGGTTTTCACCATAAAGACAGAAAAATGGAGATGGATATGAGGAAGGAAAAAGATTGAAGGCTGTTGAAGTAAGGATGAATGAAGTTTGGGATCAGGAAACCCCACATTTTTAGGAGGTCAGCAACCTTACTAAATACGCAATCAATACTTCTGGGGAAAACAAACCAGCGGCAATCATCACCTTTCTTGAAAAGATGAACCGGCAGTGCAAGAAATGTTCCTAGGGAGAGGATCCGACGGGACGTTTCGAATCACCTACTAAGCTTGCATCACGAATATGATGTAATCATGAAGGGACCTGGGAGGATTCACATCGAGGTCGTTTCTTATCATTCCACTCTATGAAACGCGGGGACTATCTGTGTACAAGTAAAATCGGGAAGGCCAATTTTATGTTTATCATGACATTCGGTAGCTCATTTGCATAAGATCCCAAGTATGGCTCGAGGCCCGACCTCGATCCTCCCTTGTGTTCAACCTCGAGGCAATACGGGCCCTGATTGGCATAGGGGGTGGCACGAAGATTAAGACAAATAGCTTTGTAACAAACTACGACTCCGTACTCAAACATTAACTAGCCGAATCAATGGCAAATCTTTGTAATAAATGATAATGTACTATGTTGGGATTTCCCCTCTTATATAAACGAGACCCTTGTAATTTCTTACACACACAATATATTGAATACAAGGAGCAAGCACATTCTCTACTTCATTACTCAAACATTCCCTACTTCTTCTTATCATCTCATTTACTTACATTTATTGCTCTTCATTACTTGTTATTCATTCATAGCTCATTATTGGTCATAAATAGCATACTTAGGAGCCTATAAAGTTGTTATCAGTTCATCGATCGCCTAACAGTAGCCCCGATCTTCGACCTCTGGACCCCCCGAGGCCAGCATCAGACCCCCACTTTGAGGACTCTCGGTTTGCTTATTTTCAATTTCATACTGATTTTACTCTACCTGCCTCGATTGCACTTAGCATCAACTGCCTAAAAACTAGCTTTAAAATAAATCACAAATATTTAGAACCACATAATCAAATATAATTGTAATTACCAATTTCAATGAAAGTAGTTGGTTTGGTGGCTTCTTCAAAAGGAAAGGTCGTGCCTGAACTCTGAATTGATTGTGAAGTGAGGTAAGTGTCGGGATTAACCTTTATTTGAGGGAATTAGGAGCCCTTGAATTATGTGCTATGTCAAATTCATGTGTGCGACGTTTATGCGAGGTGACTAGGGCTTATACACCGCCGAAATACATGCTTCCCTGATTTTTGGTGTTTCATTAATTATGACCTTCCATGCCATCATTGTTACGCGCTTTAAATGCTTCCTATAACTTTAATTTCTACTTGTCACTTATTATTCTCCTGTTGAAAATGTTAAATTTTCCCAATATTTCATGACTTAATGTTATTGGCCTTAGACGACTTACTTGTACCCTTAGTTTTCATTTATCGAATTGTTTTGCTATTTAGTACTCATTATAGTGGATTCTTAATTTGAGACGAGATTTCCTTCCTATTTCATCTCATATCCATTTCTCGTAGAGGAATCTTGTGACTTAAGTTATTTATTTAAATGCATTTATTTATTTATTCATGTTGTACGGTGGGATCCAGTTGCACACCGTAACAGGTGAATAAGGTAGAATCGATAAAACACAATAACAGTGAATTATATTGATATGGTGGGATCGTGTTGCGTTCCGCAATATGAGAGATAAGGGTAGATTGATGCGGTGTAATAGGGGTGTATAATCATATTGGTTCTGATTATATGGTGGGATCTGGTTGCAGCCGTCACCTATATTTATTTACGATTGTTGATATTATTATAGTGGAATAATGGAGGATTTTTTTGTATGGTGGGATGGGGTTGCACGCCGCAATAGTCTATGTGCTTTTATTTCCTTGTCGTGTTGTGTTGGATTCGGTATTTCATACGAGACTCTACGGATTGGTATTTTTGACGTTTACTGGTTTTCTTTCGAAGGTTCAATTATTTTCATGTATTAATTTCTTTAATTTGTCCCTGCATTTTCTTTCTGCCATTATATTATATTGCGTGCAGGTTATGGTAAGTGACTACCCTAGCCTCGTCACCACTTCGTCGAGGTTAGGATCGGCACTTACAGAGTACATGGGGTTGTTTGTACACATACTACACTGTGCACTTCTTGTGCAGATTTTGCAGTCGGTTCCAATGGTGGTTCATAGATCTATCGGGTCGGCGATTGAGTGGAGACTTGAGTTACAGCTGCTCGACATCTGCATCTTGTAAAGCATCATTGTGCTTTTTTTAGCTGTGTACTTTCTTTCAGACTATTATATATCTTTATTAAGACCTTTGCGTGTACTACTCTAGAAGCTCGTGGACTTGTGACACCAAGTCCATGGTGGTATTAGATATTTTAGCCGATATGACTTTTGCACTTTACCTTAGATGTATTGCATTTATTTCAGCTTCTTTATTATCATTTGATTATACTATTAAAAATAGATTATTCTAACTTTGTGTTGCCTAGCAAGTATAATGTTAGGCATCATCATGATCTCGAGGGTAGGATTTATGGGTCGTGACAAGTTGGTATTAGAGCTCTAGATTACATAGATCTCATGAGTCGCGAGAATCTTAGAGTATCGGTACGAAGACGTGTGTACATATATTCCAGAGGCTATGGAGTTTAGGAACAATTTCACTTCTATTCTTCTCAGACGTGAGAATTTATTCTATCAATGATAATTGAACTCTTCTATTATTATTGTCACGCAGATGGAGAGAACACGTACTGCACCTACAACAGGACAACAACCGGGGTCCCCAGTGGTAGATCCTACTAGGGGGAGAGATTGAGGCCGAGGTTACGATAGAGGCCGAGGTTACGATAGAGGCCGAGCTCAGCCTAGGGCTCGAGCAGCAGTACCAGCACCGGCACCAGCACTGGAGCCTCACGTAGATTTTGATGAAAAAGTTGCAGCTAAGACTACCTATTCGACCAACTCAGGATTAGGAGGGGTTCATCGCCACTTCGGTTCTTCACGATGCCCTAGTCTGTTTTGTGGTCCTTCTGGAGAGTGTGGCCCAGACCGATACCTTTCGGGTGGAAACAACCGTCTCTTAGGCTAGGGGATTAGCACAGACTCCCGCTACTCACACTCCATAGCAGGTGACTACCCAGTATAATACTAAAGCGGCCCCACCAGTTGCGGTAGTTCGGGCAGTTGATGTGGCACAGGCCGATGACATGGCCGCCATGTATTCTGAGTGTTTATTGAGATTGGAAAAGTTCAATAAGTGCTTTCCAGTTCACTTTAATGGTGCACCTTCTGAGGAACTACATGATTATCTTGACCGCTGCCATAAGGTGTTGCAGAACATGGGTATCGTAGAGACCAATGGGGTCGATTATGCTATGTTTTAGATGACGTGTTCCGTCAAGAGGTGGTGGAGAGATTACATGTTGACCAGACTAGCTGGATCGCCTACACTTACTTGGATGAGTTCTCACAACTATTTCTAGAGAAGTTCCTCCCTATCACCCTGAGAGAGGATTACCGCAGGCAGTTTGAGCGTGTCTAGCAGGGAAGTATGATTGTTACTAAGTACGAGACCCGTTTTGTGGATCAAGATCGCCATGCCCTCATCTTGATTCATACGAGGCATTGCACCGGTGTGGGATGCAAAAAGTGGATATTGCCTCATCGTCATACGAAAGGCGAGGAGAGTGAAGTGCCACACCTGGTTGAAGTTAAGAGAGATGAGCAGCGATATAAGCACTCCGTACCTTCCAGCACGGAAGGCACTCGATGCCCTTCTCTCATTTCTTTAGGCGGACAACAACAACAACAACAACAACAATAACGACAACAACAACAACAACCCAATATAAACCCGCTCAGTGGGGAAGGATTTTGAGAAGCAAGTCATGGTCGGGCTCAATAAACCATTGTCGAGCGACTTTGTGGACATAGGTTTGCACCATAAAGACAGAAAATGGAGATGGATACGAGGAAGGGAAAAGATTGAAAACTGTTGAAGTAAAGATGAATGAAGTTTGGGATCAGGCAACCCCCTATTTATAGGAGGTCGGCAACCTTACTAACTACGCAATCAATACTTCTGGGGAAAACAAACCGGCGGTGCAATCATCACCTTTCTTGAAAAAATGAACCGCCAGTGCAATCAATATTCCTAGGGAGTTGATCGGACGGGACGTCTCAAATCACCTACTAAGCTTGCGTCACGAATATGATGTCATCGTGAAGGGGCCTAGGAGGATTTACCTAGAGATCGTTTCTTATCATTCCATTCTAAGAAACGCGGGGACTATCTATGTACCGCTAAAATCGGAAAGGCCAATTTTATGTTTATCATGACATTCGGTAGCTTATTTGCATAAGATCCCAAGTATGGCCCGAGGTTTGACCTCGAGCCTCCCTTGCGTTCAACCTCGAGGCAATACGGGCCATGATTGGCATAGGGGGTGGCACGAAGATTGAGGCAAACAACTCTATTGCAAAGTACGACTCCGTACTTAGACATTAACTAGCCGAATCAATCGCTAATCTTTGTAATAAATGATATTACTATGTTGGTATTTCCCCTCATATATAAAGGGGACCCTTATTATTTCTTACACACAAAATATATTGAATACAAGGAGCAAGAACATTCTCTACTTCATTACTCAAACATTCCCTACTTCTTCTTTTTAGCTCATTTACTTACATTTATTGTTCTTCATTAATTGTTCTTCATTTATAGATCATTATTGATCATAAATAGCATAATTCGAAGCCTATAAAGATGTTTCTGCTTCATCGATAGCCCAACGGTAGCCCGAGCTTCCACCTCCAGGACCCCCCCCCCCCNACTTTGAGGCTCTCGGTTTTCTTATTTTTGATTTCATACTGCTTTTACTCTACCTGCTTCAATTTCACTTAGCATCAACTACCTAACAAATAGCATTAAAATAAATCACATATTTTTAGGACCACATAATCAAATATAATTGTAATTACTATTTTCAAGGGAAACAATTGGTTTGGTGGCTTTTTTCGAAAGGAAAGGCCATGGCTGAACTCTAAATTTGATTGTGAAGTGAGGTAAGTTTCGCGATTAACCTTGATTTGAGGGAATTAGGAGCCTTTGAATTATGTGCTATGTGAAATTCATGTGTGCGGCATTTATGCGAGGTGACTAGTGCTTATACGCCGATGAAATACATGTTTCCCTGATTTTCGGTGTTTCATTTATTATGACCTTCCATGTCATAACTGTTACGTGCTTTAAATGCTTCCTATGCCTTTAATTTCTACTTGTCACTTATTATTCTCGTGTTAAAATGTTAAATTTTCCCAATATTTCATGACTTACTGTTATTGTCCTTAGACGACTTAGTTGTACCCTTAGTTTTCATTTATCGAATTGTCTTGCTGTTTACTACTCATTATAGTGCATTCTTAATTTGAGACGAGATTTCCTTTCTATTTCTGCTTCATATCCATTGCTCATAGAGGACTCTTGTGACTTAAGTTTATTATTAAATGCACTTATTGATTTATTCATGTTGTACAGTGGGATCCGGTTGCACGCTGTAAAAGGTTAAATAAGGTTTAATCGATATAGAAAAATAACAGTGAATTTATATTGATACGGCGGGATCGGGTTGCGTGCCGCAATATGAGAGATAAGGGTAGATTAATGCGGTGGAATAAGGGTGTATTATCATACTGCTTCTGATTATACGGTGAGATCGGGTTGCCGGCGCAACCTATATTTATTTACGATTGTTGATATTATTACAATGGAATAATGGAGGATTCTTTTGTACGGTGGATGGGGTTGCGCGCTGCAATAGTCTATGTGCTTCTATTTCCTTGTCGTGTTGTGTTGGATTCGGTATTTCATACGAGACTCTACATATTGGTATTTTTGACATTTACTGGTTTTCTTTCGAAGGTTGAGTTATCTTCATGAATTAATTGCTTTAATTCGTCCCTGCATTTTCTTTCTGCCATTATATTATATTGCGTGCAGGTTATGGTAAGTGACTACCCTAGCCTCGTCACCACTTCGCCGAGGTTAGGATCGGCACTTATAGAGTACATGTGGTTGTTTGTACTCATACTACACTATGCACTTCTTGTGCAGATTTTGCAGTCGGTTCGAACGGTGGTTCATAAATCCATTGGGTCGGCGATTGAGTGGAGACTTGAGGTACAGCTGCTCGGCATCTGCATCCCGTAAAGCATCATTGTGTTATTTTTAGCTATGTACTTTCTTTTAGACTATTGTATATCCTTATTCAGACCTTTGCGTGTACTATTCTAGAAGCTCGTGGACTTGTGACACCAAGTCCATGGTGNGCATCTGCATCCCGTAAAGCATCATTGTGTTTTTTTAGCTATGTACTTTCTTTTATACTATTGTATATCTTTATTCAGACCTTTGCGTGTACTATTCTAGAAGCTCGTGGACTTGTGACACCAAGTCCATGGTGGTATTATATATTTTAGCCGATATGACTTTTGCACTTTACCTTAGATGTATTGCATTTATTTCAGCTTCTTTATTATCATTTGATTGTACTATTAAAAACAGATTATTCTAACTTTGGCTTGCCTAGCAAGTGTAATGTTAGGCATCATCATGATCTCGAGGGTAGGATTTATGGATCGTGACAAGTTGGTATTAGAGCTCTAGATTACATAGGTCTCATGAGTCGCGAGAATCTTAGAGTATCGGTACGAAGACGTGTGTACATATATTCCAGAGGCTATGGAGTTTAGGGACAATTTCACTTCTATTCTTCTCAGACGTGAGAATTTATTCTATCAATGATAATTGAACTCTTCTATTATTATTGTCACGCAGATGGAGAGAACACGTACTGCATCTACAACAGGACAACAACCGGGGTCCCAAGTGGTAGATCCTACTAGGGGGAGAGATTGAGGCCGAGGTTACGATAGGGGCCGAGGTAGAGGCAGAGCTCAGCCTAGGGCTCGAGCAGCAGTACCAGCACCAGCACCAGCACCAGCACCAGCACTGGAGCCTCACGTAGATTTTGATGAGGAGGTTGCAGCTAGGACTACCTATTCGACCAACTCAGGTTTAGGAGGGGTTCATCGCCACTCCGATTCTTCAGGATGCCCTAGTCTGTTTTGTGGTCCTTATGTAGAGTGTGGCCCAGACCGATACCTTTCGGGTGGAAACAACCGTCTCTTAGGCTAGGGGATTAGCACAGACTCCCGCTAATCACACTCCAGAGAAAGTGACTACCCAGTATAATACTAAAGCGGCCCCACTAGTTACGGTAGTTCGGGCAATTGATGTGGCACAGGCCGATGACATGGCCGCCATGTATTCTAAGTCTTTATTGAGATTGGAAAAGTTCAATAAGCGCTTCCCAGTTCACTTTAATGGTGCACCTTCTGAGGAACCACATGATTATCTTGACCGCTGCCATAAGGTGTTGCAGAACATGGGTATAGTGGAGACCAATGGGGTCGATTTTTCTATGTTTCAGATGACGTGTTCCGTCAAGAGGTGGTGGAGAGATTACATGTTGACCAGACTAGCTGGATCGCCTACACTTACTTGGATCAGTTCTCACAACTATTTCTAGAGAAGTTCCTCCCTATCACCNGATATTTTAGCCGATATGACTTATGCACTTTACCTTAGATGTATTTCATTTATTCCAGCTTCTTTATTATCATTTGATTGTACTATTAAAAACAGATTATTCTAACTTTGGTTTGCCTAGCAAGTGTAATGTTAGGCATCATCACGATCCCGAGGGTAGGATTTCCGGGTCGTGACAAGTTGGTATTAGAGCACTAGGTTACTTAGGTCTCATGAGTCGCGAGCAATCATAGAGTATCGGTACGAAGACGTGTGTACATATATTCCAGAGGCTATGGAGTTTAGGAACAATTTCACTTCTATTCTTCTCGGACGTGAGAAGTTATTCTATCAATGATAATTGAACTCTTATATTGTTGTTGTCAGGCAGATGGAGAGAACAAATACTGCATCTACAACGGGACAACAACCGGGGTCCCCAGTGGTACCTCCTACTAGGGGGAGATATTGAGGCCGAGGTTACGCTAGAGGTCGTGGTAGAGGCAGATCTCAGCCAAGGGCTCAAGCACCAGCACCAACACTGGAGCCTCAGATAGATTTTGATGAGGAGGTTGCAGCTAAGACTGTACCTATTCGACCAACTCAAGTTTAGGAGGGGTTCATCGCCACTCCAGTTCTTCAAGACACTTTACTCCGTTTGGTGGTCCTTATGGAGAGTGTGGCCCAGACTGATACCTTTCTGGTGGAAACAACCATCTAGAAGGCTAGGAGATGAGCACATACTCCCGCTACTTACACTCCAGAGCAGGTGACTCCCTAGTATAATACTCTAGCGGCCTAGACAGTTGGGGTACTTCGGCCAGTTGTTGTGGCACAAGCCGATGACAGGCCAGCCATGTATTCTCAGTCTTTATTGAGATTGGAAAAGTTTACTAAGCTCTTTCCAGTTCACTTTAATGGTGCACCTTCTGAGGAACCACATGATTATCTTTACCGCTTCTATAAGGTGTTGCAGAACATGGGTATAGTAGAGACCAATTGGGTCGATTTTACTATGTTTCAGATGACGTGTTCCGTCAAGAGGTGGTATAGAGATTACATGTTGACCAGACTAGCTGGATCGCCTACACTTACTTGGGATCAGTCCTTATAGCAATTTCTAGAGAAGTTCCTCCCTATCACCCTGAAAGAGAATTACCGCAGGAGTAAGATGCAACGAAGTCCATAGTCGAAGAGCTCGACCAGAACTAAAGGTATACCTGGGAACGGGATTAACACTCGAACTCAAGAAAAAACTCACTCAATTTCTTATTGATAACATTTCTTGCTTCGCTTGGTCTCATCTAGATATGATAGGGATCTCACCGGAGATAACCACCCATCGACTAAGTGACGGCCCCAGGTTCAAACCGGTGAAACAAAAAAGGAGACCTCAGTCCAAGGTAAATCATGCATTCATCAAAGATGAGGTAACAAAACTTCTCAAAATTCGATCCATTAGGGAGGTAAAATACCCAGAATGGCTAGCTAACGTAGTGGTAGTCCCTAAAAAGGAAATAAACTGAGAATGTGTGTAGATTACAAAGATTTGAATAAAGCATTCCCTAAAGATTCATTCTCATTGCCCAACATCGATCATTAAATCGATGCTACAGCCGGCCACGAAACCCTTACCTTCCTCGACGCCTACTCTGGGTACAATCAAATTCAAATGAACCCGGAGGACTAGTAAAAGACTTCGTTCATCATGAGGTATGGTACATATTGCTATAATGTAATGCCCTTCGGGCTAAAAAACACAGGAGCTACATATCAACGCCTAGTTAATAAGATGTTCAAACATCAAATAGGAAAGTCTATGGAATTTTACATTGATGACATGCTATTCAAGTCCCTGCGCACAGAGGACCATTTGAATCATTTGCAGGAGACATTAAATATCCTAGGAAGGTACAACATGAAGCTCAACCCCCAAAAAAGCGCTTTTGGAGTCGGATCGGGCAAATTTTTAGGCTTCATGGTGTCGAACAGGGGAATCGAGATCAACCCCGACAAAATCAAAGCCATCGAGGAGATCACTATGTTGAACAATGTGAAATCCATGCAGCGGCTCAGCGGTCGAATAACAGCTTTAGGTCGATTCATCTCGAGGTCTTCGGATCGGAGTCACCATTTCTTCTCCCTACTCAAGAAGAGGAACAATTTCTAATGGACTCCAAAATGTCAACAAGCCTTGGAGGAATTAAAACGGTATCTCTCGAGCCCACCTTTGCTTCATACCCCGAAGGAGGACGAAACACTATACTTATATTTGGCCGTGTCCGAAGTAGCGGTAAGTGGTGTGTTGGTTCTAGAAGAACATGTTACGTAATTCCCTGTCTATTACGTTAGTCGGATCCTAGGAGATGCTGAAACAAGGTGTTGTTTTATACGTCAATACAACACAAGAGGGGGGTGATTTGTGTGGAGTCTAATTTTTGAGTGTTGTCATTATAGAAGGACTTGGTTCTTCTATGTGTTCCAACTCATACTGTTGCGTAATAATAAATGCAGTAAAGTAAAGAACACAGAGATTTTTACGTGAAAAACACCCGGCTCAAAAGGTGAAAAAACTACGACCTACTACTCAGTAGGATTTACTCCAATCACTTCACTACAACAATGAGCCAAACAACATTTACAAAATAAACTCTTTTGTAAACATAAGGATTAACTCTAACCCTTTGTGGCAAACTAGCCTCTAGCTATTTGCGACAGCCTTCAAGTTAACTCTAACTTGAACAATGTGTACCTATTACAATTTCTTCTAGAGAAAGCTGAAAGATACAATATGTAATCACCTATTACAAACAACTGGACTCAAAAGACAACAGATGGAACTGGTTCTTCTAGCTAGTTCAAGTAGCTTTTGTGTCGCACAAGGATTCTGCTTGCCAAATTTCTTTGGTAATTTTGCTTTCAGTTCTTGTTTCACTTCTGAGTTTGTGCGTTTTTTTTCCCAGCAGGAATGCTTCAACATTTTATAGAATCAGTAGTTGAGACATTGTTGTTCAGTTCTAATACAACTCTTCTTGGTGGAAGAGTTTGAGTTTATCTCAACTTTCTTGATCTCGATTCTATCCTACCTGAAATCAAACTCCATCTTCTTATCAATTTGCAACCTTTTCGCTTAGGAGATAACCTCTTAGTTCTAGATAAGCTCTTAGTTCACAGATAATGTTTATCTCCTGTGCATGGACGCTTCTCATGCCAATGGGTTTTTTTGACTATGTTTGCTCTGATGGACCTGGTTCAACTGAGTTGGCATTTGTCAATCTTCAAAACCATGCAGTGCCTAGATTCAGCACAAGGTATCCACACTTAGAAAAACTAGCTCTTGCATTAGTAAGGACATCTAGGAAATTGAAACCTTATTTTCAATGCCATCGCATATATGTATTAACTACATATCCACTTCGGAACATCTTGCATAAGCCCGAATTATCGGGCCAATTGGCCAAATGGGCCATCGAACTTGGAGGGTATGGTATCGAATAGCAACCTCGAACATCTATCAAGTCTCAAATTTTTGCAAACTTCGTGGACGATTATACGCCTGCCCTTGTGCCCGAAGTAGAGAAGGAACTTCTGCTAAAAAGAGGCACATCATCGAGGGTATGGACCCTCTTCACTGATGGCCTTGAATGTGAAAGGGTCTGGGCTCTGTATAGTCCTATAACCGTCTACAGGCTGCATAATTAGACAATATATAAAAACTTCTAAATTGACTAACAATGAGGCCGAGTATGAGGCCAAGATTGTAGATCTCGAACTAGACAAAGGCCTTGGGACAGAGGTCATCAAGGCGAAATACGACTCTCTTTTGGTAGTAAAACAAGTAAACGGGAGCTTCGAGGTTCGAGAAGATAGGATGCAATGATACTTGGACAAGATTCAAGTGACATTGCGTCGCTTCAAAGAGTGGACCCTGGTCCATGTACCTCGAGAACAGAATAGCGAGGCCGATGAACTTGCAAACTTGGGATCCTCAGTTGAAGAAGATTATATTGTCCCGGGGACTGTCGTACAACTATCAAGATCGGTGATCGAAGAGGGTCACGCCGAAATCAACTCAACGAGCCTAACATGGGATTGGAGGAACAAGTACGTCTACTACTTGAAGCATGGGAAGCTCCCCCCGGACCGAAAAGAATCGAGGACTCTTTGAGCCAAGGCAGCCCGATTTTCACTCGATGAGAATGGAAAAATTTATAGAAGGACCTTCGACGGACCACTAGCAGTATGCTTAGGACCGGGGGACATTGATTATGTGCTATGAGAAATCCACGAAGGTACTTGTGGAAACCACTCAGGTGCCGACTCGTTAGTTCGATAGGTGATCAGAGCAGGTTACTATTGGGATAGCATGGAAAAGGACACCAAGTAATTTGTTTGAAGATGTGACAAATGCCAAAGATTTGCACCGATAATTCATCAACCCGGTGAACAATAACACTCGGTCCTATCCCCGTAGCCATTCATGAAATGGGGGTTGGACATTGTCGTCCCCCTGCCTACGGCGCTAGGTAAAGCCCGATTTATCTCATTTATGATTGACTACTTCTCAAAATGGGTAGAAGCGCAGGCCTTCGAAAAGATAAGAGAAAAAGAAGTTATCAACTTCATATAGGACCACATCATATGCCGATTCGGGATTCCCTCCGAGATCACATGTGATAATGGGAAGTAGTTCATCGGCAGCAAAGTAACAAAGTTCCTTGAGGATCATAAAATCAAAAGGATCCTATCAAAGCCTTATCACCCAAGTGAAAAGGGCCAAGCCGAGTCCACAAACAAAACTATCATTCAAAACTTAAAGGAGAGGTTAGATAATGCAAAGGAGAAGTAAAGAGAAGTGTTGCCCAAGGTACTATGGGCATATATAACAACGTCGAAGTTAAGCACGGGAGAGACCCCGTTTTCTTTGGTATATGGGTCCGAGGCATTGATACCAGTCAAAGTCGGGGAACCAAGCGTCATATTCCACCATGTCACCGAGGACTCAAACAACAAGGTCATGAACACCTCCCTCGATCTACTAGATGAAAAATGTGAGGCCATGTTAGTTCGAACGGCCGCTCAAAAATAAAGGATCGATAGGTATTATAACAGAAGAACGAACCTCCGCTACTTCGGAGCCAGGGACTTGGTTCTAAGGAAAGTCACCCCCAACACTCGAAACCCAAATGAAGTGAAGTTAGGCCTTAGTTGGGAAGGACCGTACCGCGTCCTCGGAGTGGTAGGCAAAGGGTCATACAAACTTAGAACCATGGAAGGCGAGCAACTACCAAGCAATTGGAATATATCATTGCTAATTACTGCTAAGGTATAACCTTCTACCTTTTTCATTTATATTTCATACTAACTTCTTTTAGGTGTTCGATAGGAGACGTCGAAGCACCCTTCAGCTCGAAGACCTTGGGTTTTAAAGCATGCGTTGCACTCTTTTTCCCTTAGATCGGGTTTTATCCCGAATGGGTTTTACCGACAAGGTTTTTAACGAGGCAACATGTATATGCTACCTAAGGAAAATTCAACAAGTATTCAAGGCTTCTTTTTTAATCAACCTCGAATAATGGGGGGCATCACCCTTGGAGGTTACTTTTTTGAAGAAAGTAAGGTATGTCGAAGAGGGCCTCGATAGGAGAATGTTGTAGTGGGCCAAATGGTCAAATGAACCGTGTCCATATAGAATAGTCGATCCCTCGATGGCAGAAAACATGTACGCATGTATCAATCATTTGAAGAAGCATTCTTATTATATCAAAGCAGTTTGTGTCTCAAAGAAGTCTACTATTTTCATTAAATGACTCAAGGGCGAAATACACCCGAACACTCTGGGACTGTCTTCGACAGTGAACATATCGAGTCATCAAAAACTCGAACTTATAAGACCTCAATGAGGCAAACTCAAACTTATAAGACCTCAATGAGGCATACTCAAACTTATAAGACCTTAAAAAAGGCATCCCCCCGATATCAAGGCCAAGTCTATATACTCGAACTTATAAGACCCTCAAAAAGGCATACCCTCAATATTAAGGCCGAGGCCGTCTCACTCGGGAACTAAAGGCTGCGGCCAAATATAAATACTACGGTTCTATGAAAAGGCTACGGCCAAAATAATGCGGCTCGGAGATGTCCCACTTCTGCTATAAAACTAAAGGCCTTCAAATACTTCGAAAAACCGGTTAAATCATGCTACCCTCGACATATGCAAAGGGGCTTCGATAAAATCATCCCCGAACAATATGAAGGCTTCGAAAACTTCAGCCTTCGAGAAAAGGTATTAGATTATCGTCGCACATCGACTTGCAATCGAGGTTCCAATCAATCGAACCATCGAAAAGTCGGACGAATATAAAAATATGCCAAGGCATAACAAAAAATTTTACAAGTCTTTAGCCAGAAAGGGGGAAAATTGTAGCCATTTTGAGGTCGAAGTGACCTAATCTAAAAAAATCCTAAGGGCCGATTTGTAAAAGCCTAAGGGTCGATATGTAAGAGCCTAAGGGCCAACCTAAAGAGCCTAAGGGTCGACATAAGGAGCCTAAGGGACAAACTAAAAAGAGCCTAAGGGCCGATGTTTCAAATCCTAAGGGATGATAATTTAAAAACATAAAAGTCGAAGCACACCGTGCTCAGTACCTTACCTAGTTCAAATTCGTAAGCCCGAGCTCAAGCTTTGCTCAAAGATCGGACCCTAAGTGGTAACCTATTATTGATGGATGGTCGAACACGAAACCCAAGGGTTTTTATATTCTAAGTCCAATACATCAGACTAATCGTTAAAAACATCAAACCTCAAAAGCAAGGAAAAAATTAACACAACACAAAGATAAAATAGAAGATTTGTTATATAAATGATGGTACAAAAGTACATTTACAATACTCCCACAGGGAGCCCTTACAAAAACAATTCAAGGAAGACCTAGTCTATCTTCGGGGTCTCCTTCTCTGAGGCAGCACCTACGGGACTTTCATCTTCAATAGACTGACCTCCCTCGGGGAATTTTGTCTTCATCAACCCTCTGGAGACCAGCCTCCTCTCCATCCTTTTCTTCATCATCTTTAACATTGGCTTCGTCATCGAAATAAAGGAGGAATTTGGCATCCGTTTCGTCTGCTTAAGCCTGTTTTATCTCCTTGTAGAGAAATGAACCCCTTAGCATGGATCTCCTTGAGGGTTTCCCTCTGAGATCTGCATCGGACATAGTTGTTGCTTTTTTTCTCTCGGTCGGAGGCCCCCCTCAACTACATCTGAGCATCAGTAGCATCTTTCAAATAGATAGCTACTGTCTTGTTGGCTGTGGTTTGTATTTCTTTAGCCTGGGCCCGGGATTCCTCGACTTCGTCCTTGCCCTTATTAAGGCCAGCCTCGAGCTCGGCTATCCTTCCCGCCTGAATTGAATTTCTCTCTTGAGCATTTTGGACCTGAATCTCAAGGGCGTATGCTCTTGCCAAGGCATCATTTTTGGCTGCAGCGAAGATATCCATCTGTGCCTTCCATTCGTTGTACTCAGAATTGACTTGGTTGACTTCACCCCGAAGAAGTTCCAGCATCTCGACCTTTCGCTGCAACTGAGACATCGAAGTGTTAGCCTCCGAAGACGGGAGAAGGAGTCCATATTTGTTCAGAACTAAGGTTACCTGCTTCTCTATCTCGTCTTTGTACTCTCGAGCTCGGGTCAATTCCGATGGAAGATGTATCAATTCCTTTTCCTTCTTCACAAAAAGAAGCCTGAGCGATTTCTCCTCGTTCGAGGATCTACACAACTCAACCTTACAACGAAGCAGCTCAGTCTTAAATTTCTCGAAGGCCTATAGAAAATAAAGTTAAATTAGACAAAAGAAGAAAGTATGAAGTTAGAAAAATTACAGAGCTACTAAAAACGTACAATTGAGCAAAGTCGTCAAGCCTCCTCGAAGGTCGAGTTTGCATCTCCTAGTTCAGCCTCATCGACCCCAGTAAACAAACCTTTGAAGGGGTCATTTTCATTCGAGACTCAGCCTAACTTGGGCGTCTGCAGGTTCTGAGCGTCCCTTATGGTATCTTCGGAGAAGGATGGAAATGACGGTGGATGACCTGTTGTCATGGCCCCGAGGAACTGACCCGAGGCACTCTGATCGGGAAGAGGTGCTTCGATGCTTGCTCCTTTCTGAGTATTTATCGAAGTCTGAGAAGAAGTCGCCAAGTCAGGTGATGAAAGGCCTTCGCCCCTTTTCTCTGTTGGAACTCCTTCTTCAAGGCTAGGGGCCTCGGTTCCAGCGGGCTTAACAACCTCAAAAGATTTTCTTGTCCGATTCACCAACATCGAACCCTCTACCTCGTCGTCATCATCACCCATGGACCGGCGTATAAAGTCAAAATCATCGTTGATGACAACATTCTTCTTGTGTCCTCGAGCTTACTTTACTTCACATCGAGTGTCCTCGTTCTTCCAGGATCTTTTCTTCTTATTGTCCTTCTTTGGCTCGGGAGCCGAGGAAACCTAGGGCGGCCTCATATCGGAGAAATCACCAATACTTGCGACAATGGCATTAGGCCACATGTAGAAAGGTATTTTTTTAAGGAAAGAAATGTTATAACACGTACCTTGGTGTTTTGCTTCCCACTTTCCATTCCACAAATCCTTCTATTTGAGTTTGTTGTAAGATAAAGTGGCACCCAGTTTGTGAGCCCAGTCTTCAAGATCGAGAACTGCGTTGGGAATCCACGCAACCGCTATGGAAGTTAAAATGGAACAATTACACGAAGTTCAGCGAAAATTATGAAAAATAAATAGAGCAAAGAATTTTACTCACGTTCGAAGTTCAACTTCTCGGGGAATGGTAGGAACTCCTTGGAATAATGTCGATGGTCCTCACTCGAATGAATCGGCTCATCTATCCTCGATCTCTAACTTAGTCATTACTGGCAAAGAAGGGCTTTGTGGATCGGCGTTGGAGCTTGATTAAACCTCGAAAATGTTGAGGTAGATACAATCGGATGAGGTGGTTGAGGGTGAACTCGATCCCGGCCTTCTCGGCGAAGAACCTCATCATTAATATAATATGCCAGAATGACGAATGAATCTAGCGCAGTGTAACTTGGTACTTTTGGAAAAATTCGAGCACGAGCGGGTCTAGGGGGCCTAGTGTAAAGGGGTACATATATACGCTCAAGAACCCCTCTACATGGGTCGTAATATCCTCTTCTCGAGAAGGTATCTGCAGAACGACCTCCTTCCCCCACTTGCATTCTCTTATTACAGCTTGGAGGTGTGTTTCCTCAATAAATCTTATATACCTCGATGCATGTTCCCGACGCCCGGGAAGGTCGGGAGGTTTCTTTGTTGTAAAATCTTTCTTCAAAGAAAATTTTTTTGGCACGATCTTATTTAGTGTTGGCGGTTTACCGCCGGCCGGACAGGAAGCAGAGGTGGAGGTTCCTTATTTCTGAGGAACGAATTTAGAGGTTTTTTCCATAGTTTCTTTAGAAAAGGAAGAAGGAAATGAATATAACCGGCGAGGTTTCGGGCTAACACGGAGGAAGAACTGGCGGTGAAGGGAGAGTTTGTAGAGAAGAGTAAGTATTGCAGAGTGAAATGTTCCTAATAATAAATGAAAGTGGATATATATAGGGGAAGGCAGTGACTGTTCACTGATGTGGTGGCCAACCGGCTCTGACGAGCACTCAATGCTTTTCGGAATAGAACCAAAATGACGCTTTGGTCCTTTCAACGCCTACGTCACGGGGATGATATCATCATCAGAGACCTCGGGAATTCAAATTGTTTCTCATCATTTCATTTTACGAAACGCGGGGACTATCTGTATATGGCCGAAATCGGATGAGTCCGATTTCGAGGTCTCTGTTGCGCCGAGCCCGAGCTTGAAGGGTTCGAAGTAAAGTTAGAGTAAATCTTGGAACATACACTTCGAAAAGGCACATCGAGGACCCGTCACGACCAACCTCGAGCTAGTGTAGAATCGATGACCGTCATGGAAAAGCGGGAATTTCCCAAGGACACATGGTTAGGACTGATAAGATCTGCAAAGATAGTACAAATCCGCGCTAGGCCGTTATACAACTGTACCAATAGTACTCTTTGTCATAATTAGATATGTACTATATTAGGGTTTTCCCCTCCTATATAAAGGGGGCCCCAATCATTTTGTAACGGACATCATTCACTACTGTAGAACATTCTACTCTATTATTCTCGTATACTGTGCTCAAGAATATTCTTCAACTTTATTGTTCTTCATTTATTGTCATATTTACCGCTACTAAACCGACCTCGAGAACCCAAGGCTATTGAGCTCAAGGCCCTAATTCCTTTGTCAAAACTGGTTTTGTTGTCACATTTTCCTTACTTACACTTAATATTTCTTGCTTATCTACTAGTATTGAAATAAATCACGTATTTTTAGAACCAAAAATCAAATATAATTGTTAACACCATTTTCAAGGTAAACACTTTAACTCCTTCAATTTTTCTAGCTCCATTCTATAAGGTGGAATAGATATAGGTTGCGTGCCTCGCATCACATGAATCCCAAAATCTCCTTGTCTGGTGGGATCCCAGGGAGCTCATCCGGGAAGACATCTGGGAATTCATTTACAACTGGCACAGACTTAAGTGTAGGTGCCTCGGTATCGGTATCCGTAACCCAGACCAAATGGTAAATACACCACTTGTTAATCATCTTCGCGCCCTTAAGGTAAGAAATAAACCTACCTTTCGCCACCGCATTATCCCCCTTCCAATCAACAACTGGCTCATTTGGGAATTCAAGCCTCATAGTTCTATGTCATCAATCTATCTTGGAAGAACATGAATAAAGCCAATCCATCCCCATTATTACATCAGAATCAACCATCCCTATATCAATGAGATTGGTCAAGGTATCCCGACCACGTACCATGAAAACACAATCTCAAAAACTTGCACGGTCGTAATAGACTCGCCGACCAGAGTAGATATGGAGAACGGATCATGAAGTTGTTCTGGTTCCATCCCAAATTCCATAGCAACATAAGGGGTAACATAGGATAAGGTGGAAACGGGATCAATAAGAGCATATACATTATGATATTGGACAGTCAATATACCTGTGACAACATCTGGAGAAGCCTCTGCACTCTGGAGACCACTCGTAGCATAGAAACGACTGGGTCCTCCTGAACTCTAGGCACCACCCCTAGCTGCACCACGCCCTGTTGGTGCTAGAGAGCCTCGAGCGGAAGGGGGTGCTGAAGATGTAGCAGCTACATGACTGGATGATTGTGTTGTGCCCTTGCCCTCACCCTGGTGGGATAAACGAAACTCCCTCTTAATATGGCCTCTAGTCCCGCACCCATAACATACTGGCAGGTCCATGTAGCAGATTCCCAAATGCATCCTCCCACACTTAAGGCATGCGGGACTCCGCTGCTACTGGAATCTCCCTTCTGATCGGCCATGATGGTGGGACCCCCTGCTGCCCTGATTAGGCCTAAAGTGACTCCCTTACTACTGAGTGTGCCCTGCTGGTGGTGCACTAGCTGAAAACTGAGCATAATACCGACATGGCCCTGATGACCCTCCCCTAAAAGCTGATCTTCCACCATCAAATGAATCCCCAAGGTTGCCCGCTGATCAGGCCCTAATGCTACCAGCTCGCTCCATCTTGTTCTTAACTTTCGGGTCTCTCTAGCTTGAGAAAATTCCACCATCTTATCATAGTTCATAACATAATTTAAGGAAGTTTTGGCAGTCTCATTAATAACCAGAGGGCTAAGGCCTTGCACAAATTGATGCACTCTTGCCTCCATAGTCGGCATCGTATGAATAGCATATTTTGACAGGCTGTCCTAGTCTTGGTAGGGAATAAATGGTCCATAAAGGCATCAGCAAACTCACTCCATCTCGTTGGATGGCTCCCCTCACCTCGAGAGTCCTCCCACAACTCAAACCATGAATATGCCACCCCTTTCAGGCGGTAGGCGGCAAACTCTGCTCCTTCCGTCTCATTAGCGTGCATAACCCGGAGAGTCTTATGCATCTCATCAATGAGGTCCTATGGGTCCTCATCGGTATTAGGGCCCGTGAACACTGAAGGATCCAAGTACAGAAATATGTTCACCTTAGAACTCATAGAATCCCCTGGTTTGCTAGAAGATGTGGGTGCAACATTCCTATAACGGATAAAATCCCCTGCTTGGCTAGAAGATGTGGGTGAAACATTCGATATTTGGCCTGAGAAGCCATTATCTGAGTTAGCATTTTAAGAGCTCCCCTACGATCCCCATCGGAAATACCAGAACTAGAAGATGGGCCTGGAGAAGGAACCGAATTATAAGGCGGAGGAACCGTCGCACCCTCAGAAATCTAGGAACTGGGTTGTCCTGGTCAGGTGTGGCGGAATCAGGAAGGGGAGCAACTAGGGGATTATTTTCACCCCTCTGGTATTCATCTGTATCATCAATTAGAGGGTCAACTGCTATTCTAGAAGAAGTATTGGCCTCTTGGCCCGTTCTTGCTTTCTTCTTAGGTGTCATATACTGAAAATTACAATAATGCATGAGTTTGGGGGGGGGGGGAGAATATTTTCACAATTAGTTTCAACGCACGATCCAGAATATCAAAGAAGGTTATTGTTCCTAAATGCCCAAGTAGCCTCTAACTTATAGATGTGGTCAACAACACAACTATAATATGGGCTCTCCTAGACACGGTTCCGAGACATCCTAGGACACTTTGAAACCTTAGGGTCTGATACTAATTTTGTCACGCCCCAACCTCGGGGAGCAAGACCGGCGCTCAACCGAGTGGACCCAAGTGAGAAAGCTTGTTAGACACTTTCTACCCACTCGTTTATGATCAGGAAAAAGTGCATTTTCATTAGTTAGACACTAGAGGCATCATATATACATAAACATTACTAATTCATTTCATTTGGTTACATCATCGATATTTTTTTAAAAATACATACATCATATAATTTAGTGGAAAAAAATTCAAAACATAACATAATCCATTTGACTCTTCTAGTACCCATACACGACCCCACATAATGTCTACGGAACCTCTAAAGATACCAAGAAGAGTGGAAAGACAGTGCTGGTGACAAGGCCCCGTCGATACCTTAGAATGACTACAACATAACAAAAGATATAATACAAGACCCCAAAATAAAGTGGGGCTCACGAGTTCGACGAGAAGAGGATGCACTACTACTTGTGATCAACCATGTCTGCGATGGAACAACCTGCATCCATTTAAATATGCCCCCAACAAAAGGGACATTAGTACTGTCGAAAGTACTAATATGTAAAGCTAAAACACCATCTCAATTGAACAAACAATAATACAAGGGGAAAAGCAGTCATGAGTTTAATAAGAGCTTCAAACAATACTAAAAGATCAAGTAAGGGTCACATAAGTTCTCAATAAATTTCCATCTTATTAGGTTGGTAATATTTAGTGACATGTGCCACAATCAACAATGCCATAGTGTTCTTACACGATTTCGATCTCAACCCGATCGGCCAGGTCATCTCATTTAAGACATCAACCGTATCAACAATTTCAATAATTATTTCTAGCATAATTACCACCATGTATGCGGCATGGGTTGGATCACGGACCGATCGGCTAGGACATCTCATTTAAGACATCATCCTTTCAATCAATCATCTTACTTCATATTTCTTTCCCATCTTTCAATACATTGGCACGAGTGGCCTCATTTACTAAGTCGTTCTTGGCACTTGGCCGTATTTTACAATTCAAGTTTCCCTTTTTACACATCCAATAACATTATCATCAGCAACAATAAGGTCTATCATGTAAATCATATGCGCAGATAAGGGAAATACTTGGAAAATCCTAAGCATATAGAGGTCTTTCTTACAAATTGGCATAACAACCTTTATTTGATTTTTGACATGAAGTCATAACCTTTCTTAACACATATTCCACATTTTATGCATATCATCAAAAGGAAAGATAGAATGATAAGCATTTAGTGGAATTATTGAACATATATGATTTAACACAACACATTTGGGATAGTCAATTATAGTATGATCAATTTGGGTATTTTCACCAATTTCACGAATACCAGGGGTTTCGATTCTAAGAAGAAGGAGGTTTAGCCATACATACCTCAATTGAGCCTCTTAAAACTTTATGATGTTCTGGAATTAGCAACTTCAATCTATTTTAGCAATATAGCAAAGCTTGAACCCAAAATTATGAAAACGGTCGTAATTCTAGCTCGCTTGAGCATTCTATCAAACACTTTATGTGTATTAAGGTTTTCCTGGCCCTTTTTATGAAATACTACACCAACCCACACCCCATTCTTTTCCATATTTTACTCACAAATTCCCCACATACTTTAAGAACACATGCATACAAGGTAAGTACTCCCATCCCCATGAATTTCCTTATTAATGCCCCATTTAGCTACATTTTGAAATTAGGAGATTGGGTGACAGAACCTTACCTCTTGTGAAGAAGACCTAGGTGCCTCTTTTGATAATCTTCAAGGTATAAGCAAGAATTGAAGATAAATTTCTTTGATGAAGAACACCTTCTCCCTCTAGGACCCTCTTTCTCACTCTAAAGATATTAGAAACTTGGCTCAAAATGGCCTAAGAAGGGAGTTTTAACGGAATAGGGTCGGGTTTAAAACTGAGAAAATAGGAACCCCGACACAGATTTGCAGTCGCATATGCGATTACATAATGCTTCTGCAGTCCGCAAATGGGCAGCATAATTTCCCTTAACCATGGCATTTTTCTCCTTCAGTCTGCGACCAGCCTGCGATCCACAAACCTGTTCTATAATCACATACTGCGCCGCAAAAATCCCACATGAAAAATCTTAAAGTTGGATATGCGATCAAAGTGCGGCCAGCGAAATAGTTCTGTGATTACATAACGGGCCGCAAAAATGACATCAAAATTGTCCAAAAAGACTGCCTCACTCTACGGCCATTTTGCAGTCTGCAGAGTTATTCTGTTGGGCCACAGAAATGACTTTTTGACAAAATATATTCCTTTATCTTTGTAATGCACAACCATTAACCCCCACGCTTACTTCAGCACCACGAAATTGGGGGTTTGACAAAAAAATTTACGGGGCCTTACAGTCACCATCAAAAACAAGTATCCACCATCAAGTATTGATGACTTATTTGATCAGCTGTAGGGTTCCAAGTGTTTTCATAGACGTATTTGAGGCCGGGCCACAATCAGCGGAAGATTATAGTATCCGATGTCCCTAAGACAACTTTTCGGACTCGGTTTGGGCATTATGAGTTTCTAGTGATGTCATTTGGGCTGACAAATGCCTCAGTAGCATTTATGGTTTTGATGAATTGGGTGTTCAATCCCTACTAGGATTCATTCGTGATTGTATTTATTGATGATATCTTGATCTACTCTTGCAATCGAGAGGAGCACGAGCAACATCTTCGGATTGTACTTCAGACTTTAAGCGACATCTAATTATATGCGGTTTTTTAAAAGTGCGAGTTTTGGTTAGACTCAGTCCCTTTCTTAGGGTACGTCGTATCGGCAGAGGGCATAAAGGTGGATCCTAAGAAGGTTGAGGCAGTTAAAAACTAGCCTATATTCACTTCAGCTACTGTGATTCGGAGTTTCCTGGATTTGGCGGGCTATTACCGTCGGTTCGTAGAGAGGTTCTCATCTATAGCACCTCATTGACAAAATTGAACCCCAAGGGTGCCTCGTTCAGATGGCTAGACGGGTGTGAGTTGAGCTTTCAAAAGCTGAAGACTTCTTTGACTACGGCGGCGGTGTTGGTGTTGCCCACAGGTTCAGGATTTTACACGGTGAGTGGTGATTCATCTCGTGTTGGGCTCGGTGCAGTATTCATGCAAGATGGAAGGTGATCACACATGCGTCGCAGCAACTGAAGGGTCATGAGAAGAAATACCCTATTAATGACTTGGAGTTGGCAGCCATTGTACATGCGCTGAAAATTTAGAGGCACTATCTCTATGGCATGTCGTTCGAGGTATTCACCAATCATCGGAGTCTATAGTATTTGTTCAAGCAAAAGGATCTCAACTTGAGGCACAAGAGGTGGTTAGAGCTGTTGAAAGACTATGATATCACCATTTTGTATCACCCCAGGAAGGCCAATGTGGTGTTTGATGCCTTGAGTACAAAGGTAGTGTGTATGAGTAGCCTTGCATACACTCTAGTGGGTGAGAGACTGCTTGCATCAGATGTTCAGACTTTGGCCAATCAGCTCATGAGGTTAGACGTTTCAGAGCCTAGTCATGTTCTAGCTTGTAGAGTCGTTGGGTCATCTTTGTATGAGTGCATCAGAGTGCAGCAGTATGAAGACCCTCATTTGATTGACCTTAGGTACACAGTGCAACACAGTGGTTCCAAGAAGGTAACTATTGGAGATGATGTGATTTTGAGGATGCAGTGTCATATTTGTGTGCCTAATATGGATCGGATTCGCTATTTGATTCTTGAGGAGGCCCACAGTTCCCGATATTTTATTATTTAGGGCGCCGCCAAGATGTATCAGGACCGATAGCATTATTGGTGCAAGAGGATAAAGATGTATATAGTTGCATATGTAGCTCAGTGTCTAAATTGTCGACAAGTAAAGTACGAGCACCAGAGACGTGGTGGTTTCCTTCGGAAGTTAGACATTCCTGAGTGGATGTGGGAGCATATAACTTTTGATTTTGTTGTTGGACTCCCATGAACTCAGAGGAAGTTCGATGCGGTATGGGTAATTGTGGACAGGCTGACCAAGTCAGCACATTTCTGTGGCAGTTACCTAATATTCAGAGCGGTTGGCTGAGATTTACATTTGCGAGATCGTCAGCCTTCACGGTGTGCCCGTGTATCAGTACTAATCGAGGTATGCATTTCACCTTGCACTTTTTGAGGGCAGTACAGCCTGATTTTGGCACACATGTTGAGTTAAGCACAACATTTCATCCTCAGACGGGAAATACAATCTGAGCGCACGATTCAAATATTAGAGGATATGTTTCGCGCATGTGTTATGTATTTTGGGGGTTCTTGGGATTAGTTCTTGTTGCTTGAGGAGTTTGCCTACAAAAACAACTACTAATCGACCATTCAGATGGCTCCATATGAGGCGTTATACGGGAGGTGGTGTCGTTCGCCATCGAGCTGGGGGAGCAATAATTTTTCTGGATAGGTCAGACTATTAGAAGAAAATAGAAAAAGAAGACCGAGTGGGAGCAAAGAAAAAAGCGGACTGATCACTAAATAGATATAAATAGGTGCAAATTTTGACATCACCACAGAAAACTTGGTTCTTTCGCTCCTTGCTGGCCTTGGGATGATTGCATTACATCATAGCAGCACGACTAAATGGAGGTGGATGTGAATGAGTCGAATGACTTAGCCCTCGGTCTATTAGTGAACCATCTATCTAGGGATGTCTCAAGCTTACCTTAGAAGGAGATGCTCTGAAACTGATTGCTCGGTTGTTGGGTACATATTTGATACAAGATGCCTTGGATAAGGTCAAGATTATTTAGGACCAACTTCGCACAACTCAGTCTAGGCAGAGAAGTTATGCCAACCGTAAAGTTCGTAATATTTCATTCATTGTTGGAGAGAGGGTATTGCTCCCGGTTAACACATGAAGGGTGTGATGAGGTTTCGAAAGAAGGGAAAGTTGAACCCTAGGTACATCAGACCTTTTGATATTCTTCATAGAGTGGGTGAGATGGCCTACAAGCTCGCGTTGCCACCTAGTTAATCAGTAGTCCATCCGGTGTATCATGTGTCCATACTCTGTAAGTTCCACGTGTGATCCGTCCCATGTATTAGATATCAGCTCAGTCTATATAGACAAGGATTTGACTTGTGAGGAGGATCCGGTGGCTAATCTAGCTCGGCATGTCCGACAGTCGAGGTCTAAGAGTTATCCTTTAGTTCGAGTGTAGCGGCGAGGTCATCCAGTCGAGGGAGCCACTTAGGTGTCTGGATCGGACATACGGAGTAGATATTTACACCTTTTCACAAGTCCAGGTACTTTTCTATGTCCGTTCAAGGACAAACATTTGTTTTAGATGTGGAGAATGTGATGATGACCCGATAGGTCATCTAGAAATTTAACCCTTAATTCTATGTTTCGAAACCTCAAATGACTCCTTTTAGCCTTCCTCGTTTTGCGTGCACAGTGCGTGCCTTTTTTGCAAATCTTTTATGTGAAAATTGACTAAAATGTGAAATTGTTCTTTAAAAGTCATTTGAGTTGAATTCAGTCAATATTTAGAGCAAATGGACCCGAATCCGTGTTTTGACGATCTTGGTGGGTTTGTATCGTGATTCGAGATTTGGGCGTATGCCCGGAATCGAATTCGGAGGTCCCTGGCTCGAGTTATCGTAATTTGTTGAAAATTTGAAGTTAAAAAGTTTAAAGGATTAACAAGTTTGACCAAAGCTTGACTTGGTATAGGTTCGTTACTGTATTTATGACTTGTCAGCAAAATTTGATGCAAAATGGAAGTGATTTGAGGTGATTCAAATGTATGGGTAAAAAATTGAAAGTTCTTAAGTCTCATTGAAAATTTCATTTGTTTTAGTGTCTTATTCATTGTTGTATGTGTTATTTGGTGATTTAATCGCACGAGCGAGCTCATATCATGTTTTTGGACTTGTTTGCAAATTTGGTTTGGAGTCCCGAGGGATTGGGTGAGTTTCGGATAGATTTTGAGTGGTTTTCAACTTAGAATCATAGCAGGTTCAGAACTTCACCTAGTGGTACACTACAGACATCGCAAATGCGATCCTCGCATTTGCGAATGATAATTCACATTTGCAGCAAGGGATGGGGGGATGGTTTCTCGCATTTGCGAGATTTGGGTCGCAATTGTAATCTTCTTAAGTTCGCATTTGCGAAGGCAACAGAGGTGTGAAGGCTTCGTATTTGCGAAGGTTATTCCGCATCTGCGGGGTTCGCAATTGTGACACTTGCGACCGATCAAAAGCTGAGAAAAAGGGGATTTTAGCTCATTCTCTCAAACTCTCAACCCTAAGCAACTCAGAGGAGGTTTTCCCAAGAGCTCTTCTTCCTAAATTCATTGGTAAGTGACTTTAATATATTTTCTTTCAATTGCCCATTACATTTCATAAGATTTCAACCTTAACTCCAGGATTTTCATGGTAAAAATTGGGGATTTGGATAGAATTATAGATTTTTGTAAAATTGGAGTTTAGACCTCGATTTGAAGTCGTATTTCAAAACTACTTATATAATCCGTCTTGGGGTGAATGGGTAAATGGGCTTTGGCCCAAATTTCCGATTTTGGCCAAGCAAACTTGGGGGTTGACTTTTGTTGACTTTTTCCATAATGACCCAAACTGAATCTTTTTCATTTGTGAGTAGTTTCTAAAGTTTGTTCTGAATCTTTTGAAAAATAATTTGTTAGATTTGATTGGTTTAGAGGCGTGTTCGAAAGGAAAGGCCTTGATTGAACATTGAATTGATTGTAGGGTGAGGCAAGTGTTAGTCTTAACCTTGATTTGAGGGAATTAGGAGCCCCTGAGTTATGTGCTATGTGAAATTCATGTGTGCGGGGTATATGCGAGGTGTCAAGTGTTAATACGCCACCAAAATACTTGTTTCCCTAATTTTCCGCATTTCATTAATTATGACCTTCTATGCCTTACCTATTATGTGCTTTAAATGCTTCCCATGACTTTAATTTCCAGTTGTCACTTATTATTCTCGTGTTCAAAAAGTTAGATTTTCCCATGCTTTCATGACTTACTGTAATTGGCCGAGATGACTTACTTGTACCATTAGTTGTTATTTATTGAATTTTCTTGTTGTGTAGTCTCATTATAGTGGATTCTAATTTGAGGCGAGAATTCCTTCATGTTTCTACTTCATATCCATTACTCGTAGAGGACTCTTTTGACTTGAGCTATTAAATTAAATGCACTTATTAATTTATTCATATTGTACGGTCGGATCGGGTTGCACGCCGCAACAGGTGAAATAAGGTTGGATCGATATAGCGAAATAAGGGTGAATTTATATTGATACGGTGGGATCGGGTTGCGCGCCGCAACATGTGAAATAAGGGTGGATTGATGTGGTGGAATAAAAGTGAATTATGATATTGATTCTCATTATATGGTGGGATCGGGTTGTGCACTCTAATTGCCTATGTACTTCTATTTCCTTGTTGTGTTGTGTTGGATTCGATATTTTCATACGAGACTCTAAGGATTGGTATTTATCGCATTTACTGGTTTCTTTCGGAGCTTGAGTTATTTTTATGTATTAACTTCTTTGATTCGTCTATGCATTTCCTTTCCGCCATTATTTTATATTGCGTACAAGTTATTTTAAGTGATTGTCCTAGCCTCGTCACAACTTCATCGAGGTTAGGCTCGGCACTTATAGAGTACATGGAGTTGCTTGTACTCATACTACACTCTGCACTTCTTGTGTAGATTTTTGAGTCGGTCCCAAGGTTGTTCATGGATTTCTCAGGTCGTGTCACAACCCAACATGCCATTTTGAGCTCTAGCGCATCGTTTGGTGGTTTCAAGCCATGAGTAGCTTCCCTTAAGGTATTATGACTTGTACGCGTGGTTGGAATTGAAATTTGGGAAGTTCAGAGTTTATTTGGAAAGAAAATTATAATTTCAAAAGCTTTAAGTTGGAGGAATTGACTAAGGTTTGACTTTTGAGTAAACAACCTCGAAATCGGGATTTGAAGGTTCCAACAGGTTCCTATGATGATTTTGTACTTAGTCATATATCTGTATCGGATTTTGGATAACCACGAGCGTTTCGCCGCCTATTGTGGAAAGTTAGTATTTTAAGAAGAATTTCATAAATTTGGGTTGAAGTACATTTCAATGTTATCGATGTTCGTTTGGGATTCCAAGTCTCGGAATAGCTCTGTATGGTGATTCTGGTATTGGGAGCACTTCTGAATGTGATTTTGGAGGTCCGTAGGTCTTCAGGGTCATTTGGCGAAAATTGGAAATTTGAAGTTTTTGGAAAGTTTGACCGGGGGTGGACTTTTTGATGTCGGATTCCAATTTCAGAAGTTGGAGTAGGTCCGTAATGTCGAATGTGACTTTTGTGCAAAATTTGAGGTCAATCGGACGTGATTTGATAGGTTCCGGCATTGAATATAGAAGTTTGAAGTTCTAAAGTTCACTAAGCTCGAATTGGGGTGCGATCCTGACTTCAATGTTGTTTGATAGGATTTGAGGTCTCGAGCAGGTCCGTGTTATGTATTGGAACTAGTTGGGGTAATTGGATGGTTCCTCGGGTGTGTTTGGGGTTGGTTTCGGGTCATTTCCCCCGAGATTGAACTGGTTCTGGTTTTGTCCTTCGCGAACGCGACACAGGGATCGCGAACGCGAAGAAGGAAGAGGACAGGGGGAGCCTGGAGCCGTTTAGCCTTCGCAAACACGGAGCTCCAACTCCTAAAGCGAAGCAGTAGAGTCAGAATACTTTGCGAATGTGAGGCTTTTATCGCGAATACGACGAAAGAGTGCAGTGCTAGGCAGTATCACTTTTAAAGACGGAATATTGCCGATTTTCCTTCATATTTCATTTTTGGTTGGGCGATTTTTGCATCTTTTGAATAGGAGATTTCATCATCTATTATGAGGTAAGTGATTTCTTCTAGTTGTGAGTTAAACACAACGTTTATATATGGACTTAGACATGAAAAATTGTATAAATTTGGGATTTTAAAGAAAGACTTATAAATTGGTATTTTTGGATTTTGACCACGAATTTGGGCATGGAACTAGGAATAAATTATATATTTGGGTTTGTGGGGTTATGGTTAAAGTTTATCTTTGAAAATTTTCAGAATCTTGGCACGTGGGCCCGAGGGTAGTTTTTATCGACTTTTCGAACAAAGTTTGAAATTGTTGTAAATTAGATTATAATGAGTATTAGAGTATATATTTATGGATTTTCACATTTATTGACTAATTTTGGAATGTTGGGTATCGATTTGAGTTTTTTGAAGGGCTTGGGAGCCGGCTTTTGATGTTCGGAGCGAGGTAAGTCTCTTTTCTAATCTTGTAACAGGGAATTAACCCCATATGTGAATTGAATTCATGTGTGCTCTTATTTGCGTGGGCTACGTACGCACGAGGTGACGAGAGTCTGTGCGTAGCTACTAATTATGCCGATGTCCGGTTATTTTTAGGTTTACACCATGCGTTGTGGATACCGTTATTTGATTATGTTTATTATTTGCCTTGAAAAGAATTGAGATTTAGTATGCTTATTCATTTCTTTGAAAAGAGTTGAAATTGAGGATTACGAGATTTGAAAGTTCTAGTTCGAATTTCATATTTATGAAAATAATTGAGGAATATTGTAACAACTTGAGAAATCTATGTTCAACCGTGTCGCAAATATATTCCGCGAGCGGGGTAAGTTTTCACTACTCTCATGGGAGCAAGTTATTGTCCTTGGCAGGTTAATAGATGCATCTATAGTTCGCACCTTTCGATTCTCGGGAGTGCACAATTTATATTTATATGTTGGATCGGGCCGTACGACCTCTACATGATTTGCGCATCATAAATCTTTGGAACTAATAATAATCGATATTGCTTCATTGACATGAGATATAAATAGTTAAATTAAGAAATTAAATTTTAAATTCTCATGTCAATTCTCATTAAAAATTCTCATGAGTTTTTAATATCGGTATTTTATTGTTAGCCCATAGTAAGTGTCCGAGTCGACCCCTCATCACTATTTGTAACGACCCGATCGGTCTTTTTGTGTATCAGGACCCCGTTCCCCTAAATGAAACTTCCCATAGAGGCTTATTGAGATTTATGAATTTCGGGGACGGGTGGTTCAAGATTCGGAAGCGCTTAGAGTGATATAGGAACACTTGGTTCCTTAAGGTTGGCCTTTAAGGCCAAGTTTGACTTCGGTCAATATTTTGGGTGAACGACCTCGGAATCGAGTTTCGACGGTTCTGGTAGCTTTTTATAATGATTTCGGACTTGGGCGTATGTTCGGAATGGATTTTAGATGACCCGAGAGCATTTCGGCGCCCAATATCGAAATTTGAGTTTCCTTAAGTTTGAAATTTGGGTTGGAACGTGTTTTTGTGTTATCGAGGTCCGAACGGAATTCTGAGACCGGGAATAGTTCTGTTATGTCATTTATGACTTTCTTGCAAAATTTGGTGTCATTCCGAGTAGTATAGGTCGGTTCGGCGCATTGAAAGCGAATTCTAGAACTTTAAGTTCAAAGTTTGATTCAATTTGGTTTTGGGGTCGAATTCTTTGTTTCGTTGTTGTTTTTCACGTTCCGTAAATTCGAACGAGTGCGCATCACGAATACAGACCTGCCAGTGCCTTTGGACGGGGTATCGAGGGGTTCGGGTGATTTTCGGACCCCTCGAAGTTACATGCAAAACACCAGAATTTATGTGTCAGGTTTCCTTCTATGCGTTCGTGGTTGCTCTATCGCGTTCGCATAGAAGGATCTGGGCAGGGGTGAAAATTTTACCTACGCGTTCACATAGGTGTTCCACGTTTGCATAGGGTGGGGCATTGGGCCAGACCAGCTTAGCCCTTACTCAGTGCGTTCTCACTCCCCCAGCCGCGTTCGCGTAGATCTAGTCAAGCTAGCCGCCGCGTTCGCAAAGACCTCTCCGCGTTCGCATAAAAGACCTCATCAGGATGAGGCCATTTGTTCATCGCGAACGCACTGCCCCTGATGCGTTCGCATAGAAGGGGCAGCTGGGCAGTGTATTTTTAAAACGGGACTTGAACCATTTTTGGGCATTCTTCTTCTTCCTTGGGGTGATTTTTGAGCATGCAGAGAGACAAACGACCTAGATATTTTGAGGTAAGAAATTCCTACCCTAAACTTAGTCTAATACTCGGATTATTAGGTAGATTAACTCATTAATTAGTAGAAATTTAAGGGTTAGAGTGAAAACCTAGGTTTTATAAAAATTGGAAGAATTACCAAGGAATTTTCCATGAAATCACACAAAAACTATATATTAATGATCCTTAGGCTATGGGTAATTGATTCCTTCAAAAATTTCCGGAATCCGAGCATGTGGGCCCGGGGGTACATTTTAGGATTTTTCAAAGTAAGGTGAAATAACTAAGTAAATAGGAGAATTCCAACTTTTGAGTATAAATTGATATATTTGTATAACATTTGGATAGTTTCGAGCCCTTGGGTGACGAGTTTGGAGTTTTCGGGCGCGTTCTTGACCCGGAGAGTAGGTTCGACACAAGGTGAGTCTCCTTTCTAACTTTGTAAGAGGGAATTGTCCCCATAAGTGAGTATAAATAATTGCATGTCCTTATTTGCGGCGGCTACGCAGGCACGAAGTGACGAGAGTCCGTGCGTAGCTACTACTATATTATTTTGGGTAGTTCTAGGACTCACAAGCATGCTTATATGTGCCTTACATGTGTTCCTAAATGCATTTTGAGTTACTTATTATCCTTGAATTGGCATGAGAATATTAGGAAGTTATGTTCCATATTATATTGCTTAAGTTCTTGCTTCAAAGTATAATCTCGGTTAACTCCCTAAATATTGATAATTTTATGTATGTATGTGGCACCCGCGTCACATGTATGATTCGTGAGCGGAATAGCCCTACTATTATGTTAACCGCGTCTCATGTTCGATTCACGAGCGGGGTAATAGATGCATTTATGGTTCGAGCCGTTCGACCCTCGGCAATTCACATTTATTTTCGCGACGCTTCGGCTGTATGCTTTCGGCCTATTATTTGCTATATAACTTACTGGGAGTTTTGTTGTAATTGTATAAATTGTTTCATGTGGAAAAGGGAATTTGGTACATTATATGCTAGTGAAATTTGACATGCAAAGGTAATTACACTTAAACTTGATATTTTATGTCTTTGTGATTACTACGACTGTTATGCCTGCCTAGTCCTTATTAAATTATGTTATTTGAACTTTGAACCTAGTAAGTATCATGTATACCTCTCGTAACTACTTATTCGAGATTACGCGGGATGCTCATTGGGTACATATCTGTTTATGTAGTCATGTTACGCTTCTGTACTTAATTGTACAGGCTCTGAGGCAGGTAAATCTGGGTATTTATCCGGCGCTCGTCCCTGACGTATAGTGGGCGTGGATTTCTCGGTGAGCTTGTTTCCTTGACGCTTATCTCTAGCAGCACCTTGGAGTTCCTATTTTCTTTTATTATGTCTGTAATATTTCTTCAGATAGTAAGGAAAACTTGTACTTTCTTTTGGATACTAGTTTCTATTCGATGCCCGTAGACCTGTGACGCCAGTTCCTGGCATGCCCATGTAGTGGATATTCTATTCTTTTGGGTTGTAATTATGGTGGTGATTACTATATTTATTGCTCACTTTGGTCTTTTAAGTCACTAATTTACTTCAAATGTATGTTTTTGAAAGAAAAACCTCTTAAGTATGGTGAATTGTTTATAAATTAAAAAGGGATCACTAGTAAATGAATGTTGGCTTGCCTGACATTGAAGTTGGGCGCCATCGCGACCTAAATTGGGATTTGGGTCGTGACAACATGGTATCAGAGCTCTAGGTTCACGTAGGTCTCACAAGGCACGAGAAAACATAATAGAGTCTTGCGGATCTATATAGAGACGTTTGTATTTATCTTCGGGAGGCTATAGGGTGTTAGGAAACCTCTCTTTATTCATGTTCTATCGTGCAGTTGATTGCTTATTGAGTCTTATTCTTCTATTTTCTCGCAGATGGTGAGGACTCGCGCGAATGACATTCCAGACCCGGGAGATACCGCTACCCCCACCGCCTGAGGCCGTGGCAGAGGCCGGGGGAGGGCGCCGGCCCGAGGTAGGGGATGAGGGCGTCCCAGAGCTGTTCTAGTAGCACACCCAGCAGATCCGGCAGAGGATCCTATTACAGAGGAGCAGGGAGATGTGCCCCCAGCAGATCTTGTCCCAGTAGACTTTATGACAGCGCCAGGCTTCCAGGAGGTCATGGGCTGTATGATGAGTTTTATGGACACTATGACGCAGGCTGGTTTATTTCCAGCAGATCCTGCCACATCTCAGGTAGGAGGGGGAGCCCAGACCCCTACTGCCCAGGCTGCAGGCCATACAACAGAAGTTTATCAGACTCCGAGTACACTGCCCGTTGGTGAAGCCCAGCCAGTAGCAGCAGCACCTGAGCTCAGACCAGCTGCGGACGGCGATCCGCAGAAGTTACTGGATAGATGGACCCAATTTCACCCTCCTATCTTCGGAGGTGAGAAGGGCGAGGATGCCCAGGATTTCATTCATAGGTGCAGGGGCATACTGCACAACATGAGGATACTGGAGTCCCATGGAGTTGACTTCACTACTTTTCAGCTTGAGGGTAGGGCCCGCAGATGGTGGCAGTCCTATGTCATTGGTAGACCGGCAGGTTCCCATCCTATCACCTAGGAGCAGTTCACTCAGTTGTTCCTGGACAGGTATATTCCACCCTCCGAGAGGGAAGAGCTGCGGTATCGGTTTGAGCAGCTGGAGCAGGGACAGATGTCAATGACAGACTACGAGGCCAGGTTTTCGGAGTTGTATCGTCATGCCCTTATGATACTTCCTACTGATTTTGAGAGAGTGTAGAGATTTGTAGCTGGGATGCATTCATGTATTAGGGCCAACATGGACCGAGAGGTGGATATGGGGACTCCCTATCAGCTTGTGGTCGAGATAGCTCATCGGATTGAGGGTTATCGTTCGAGGGGCAGAGATTAGAGTCAGTAGGATAAGAGAGCTAGATTTTCAGGAGATTTCAGAGGTGCCTCAGCCAGGGGTAGAGGTCAGTTCGGTAGAGGCCAGCCTAGCAGGCCTCCATATTCAGCTCCTCACCGCCTTCCCGTGGTGCTCCAGTGAGGCCCTATTTCAGCGCCATGCCAGAGAGTTCCTACCGTCCACCAGCCATTTAGGGTTCCTCAGGTGGGTATTCCGGTCATCAGGGGTCTTCTAGTCCTTACTTTAGTGCCATGCCAGAGGGTTCTCACTGTCCCCCAGCTATCTAGGGTTCTTCTTCAGGGTAGCAGGCCATGTCACCGGCGAGATGTTATGAGTGTGGGGATCCAGGACATATGACGAGGACTTGTCCCAGGCTTCGAGGCAAGTCCGTTCAGCAGAGTTATCAACCTACATTTTCAGCACCGGCGGTTCGTCCACCTAGAGGTGGAGGGTAGACTGGTAGAGGTCGTCACAGAGGTGGAGGCCAGGCACGGGGAGCTCTGTCGGCCCCTATTCATTCCAGTGGAGGTCAGTCATCCAGTGCTCCAGCTAGATTTTATGCTATTCCAGCCCAATCAGATGCAGTGGCCTCAGATGTCGTGATCACAGGTACTATTTTAGGATGTGGTAAAGATGCATCAGTGTTATTTGATCCAGGATCCACCTATTCATATGTGTCAGCTTTATTTGCTTCTTTCCTGGATGTTCCTCGCGAGTCCTTGGATACTCCTATTTATGTGTCCACTCCCGTGGGCGATTCTGTGGTAGTAGACCGGATTTATCGGTCCTGTGTGATTTCACTTTGTGGGTTCGAGACCAGAGCGGATCTCCTATTGCTCGACATGGTTGATTTCGAGATTATTCTAGGCATGGATTGTCTATCTCCCTATCATCCCGTGCTAGATTTCCATGCCAAGACAGTCACTTTAGCCATGCCCGAGTTTCCTAGTCTTGAGTAGAGAGGTTCCTCAGTTAGTGCAGCCAGTCGGGTTGTTTCATTCCTGAAGGCTCGACATATGGTCGAGAAGGGTTGTTTGGCCTATCTTGCTTATGTGCGGGACACCACCTCTGAGTCTCCGATGATTGATTCAGTGCCAGTGGTTCGAGAGTTTGCTGATGTATTTCCTTCAGACCTTCCAGGCATGCCTCCGGATCGTGATATTGATTTTTACATTGATTTAGCTCCAGGTACCCAGCCTATATCTATTCCTCCGTACCGTATGGCTATGAAAGAGTTGAAGGAGCAACTTGAGGAGTTGTTAGCTAAGGGGTTTATCAGGCCGAGTGTATCGCCATGGGGTGCCCCAGTTTTATTTGTGAAGAAGAAGGATGGGACTATACGGATGTGTATAGACTACTGCAAGTTGAACAAGGTCACCATTAAGAAAAAGTATCCCTTTCCGCGCATTGATTATTTGTTTGACCAGTTTCAGGGTGCCCGGGTGTTTTCTAAGATTGATTTGAGATCGGTATATCATCAATTGAGGATTCAGGCCTCAGATGTTCTGAAGACTGCTTTTCGTACGAGATATGGCCACTATGAGTTCCTGGTGATGTCCTTTGGCTTGACTAATGCCCCAACAACATTTATGGACTTGATGAACAGGGTGTTCAGGCCGTACATTGATTCTTTTGTCATTGTCTTCATTGATGACATTCTGATTTACTCACATAGCCTGGGAGAGCACGAGCAGCATTTGAGAGTGGTACTCCAGACTTTGCGAGAACAGAAGCTATATGCTAAGTTCTCCAAGTGTGAGTTTTGGTTGGATTTCGTGGCGTTCTTGGGAAATGTGGTGTCCGGAGAGGGTATCAAGGTTGATCCTAAGAAGATTGAGGCAGTTCAGAGTTGGCCACGTCCTACTTCAGCTACAGATATCAGGAGTTTCTTGGGTCTAGCAGGCTACTACCGACAATTTATGGAGGGCTTTTCATCCATTGCAGCCCACCAACTAGATTGACTCAGAAGAATGCCCCGTTCCGATGGTCCGACGAGTGTGAGACGAGCTTTCAGAAGCTCAAGACAACATTGACCTCAACACCAGTCCTGGTATTGCCTTCCGGTTCTGGGATGTATACAGTATATTGCGACGCTTCACGCGTTGATCTTGGGGTGTGTGTTGATGCAGAAAGGGAGAGTTATTACTTATGCTTCACGCCAGCTGAAGGTTCATGAGAAGAATTATCTTGTGCACGATTTGGAGCTGGCGGCGATTGTTCATGCTCTTAAGATTTGGAGGCACTATTTGTATGGGGTGTCCTGTGAGGTTTATACGGATCACCGCATCTTACAACAGTTGTTCAAATAGGGGATCTTAATTTGACGTAGCGTAGGTGGCTTGAGTTGCTGAAGGATTATGACATCACCATTCTTTAGCATCCGTGCAAGGCGAATGTGGTAGCAGATGCTTTGAGCAGGAAGGCGGAGAGTATGGGTCGCCTGGCTTATATTTCAGCAGAGGAGAGACCTCTAGCCTTGGACATTCAGTCCTTGGCTAATCGCCTGATGAGATTAGACCTTTCAGAGCCTCGTCTAGTTCCAGCACTTGTGGTTGCTCAGTCCTCGTTATTGGGTGAAATTAAGGCTCGGCAGTTTGATAATCCGTGCTTGGCAGAGCTTCGGGAGACAGTGGTGCCAAGGAGGTTACTATTGGCGAGGATGGTGTTCGGAGACTTCAGGGCCGTTTATGTGTTCCTAAGGTTGATGGCCTGAGGGAGAGGATTCTAGAGGAGGCACACAGTTCTTGGTATTCTGTTCATCCTGGTGCTACAAAGATGTATCGTGATTTGAAGCAGCATTACTGGTGGAGGCGGAAAAATAAGGACATTGTGGAGTATGTGGCTAGGTGTCTTAATTGCCAGCAGGTTAAGTGTGAGAACCAGAGGTCAGGAGGCCTACTTCAGCAGATGCCCATTCCTGAGTGGAAGTGGGAGCGCATCACTATAGACTTCGTGGTTGGGTTGCCTCGGACTTTGCGGAAGGTTGACGCAGTTTGGGTCATTGTGGATAGATTGACCAAATCAGCGCATTTCATTCCAGTGGCTACTACTTATACTTCTGAGAGGTTGGCCCAGATCTACATTCGGGAGATAGTCCGGTTGCACGGTGTGCCGGTGTCCATTATATGTATCGAGGTCCTCAGTTCCCCTCACATTTCTGGAGAGCATTGCATAGTTAGATGGGAACCCAGATAGATCTCAACACAACATTTCACCCTCAGACTGATGGTCAGTCAGAGCGTACAGTTCAAATATTGGAGGACATGCTCCGAGCATGTGTGATTGACTTCGGAGGTCAGTGGGACTAGTTCTTGCATTTGGCCGAGTTTGCTTACAATAATAGTTACCAATCCAACATCGAGATGGCTCCATTTGAGGCTTTGTATGGTCGGTGATGTCGTTCTCCTATCAGGTGGTTTGAGTCTGGTGAGGCTAAGTTATATGGCACCGACCTGGTGAGAGATGCTTTGGAGAAAGTAAAGTTGATTCAGGAGAGGCTCCGCATGGCTCAGTCCAGACAGAAGAGTTACGCGGATCAGATGGCGCGTGATGTATCATTTATGGAGGGAGATAAGGTTCTGTTGAAAGTCTTGCCGATGAAGGGTATTATGAGGTTCGGGAAGAAGGGCAAGCTGAGCCCAAGGTTTATAGGTCCCTTCGAGGTGTTGAGGCGAGTTGGGGAGGTTGCTTATAAGCTAGACTTACCTCCCAGTTTGTCAGGAGTTCATCCGGTTTTTCATGTATCCATGCTTCTGAGGTACCACGCCGACTTCTCTCACGTAGTTGATTTCAGCATTATTCAGTTGGATAAGAGGTTGGGTTACGAGGAGGATCCATTTGCTATTATTGACAGGCAGGATCGCCAATCGACATCCAAGAGATTTTCTGCCGTAAAGGTCCAGTGGAGGGGCCAACCAGTCGAGGAGGAGACCTGGGAGTCCGAGGAGGACATGCGGAGCAAATATCCACATCTATTCGGCACTTCTGGTGTGATTCTAGACCCGTTCGAGGACGAACGTTTGTTTAAGAGGAGGAGAATGTAACGACCCGACCGGTCATTTTGTGTATCAGGACCCCGTTCCCCTAAATGAAACTTCCCATAGCGGCTTATTTTTATTTATGACTTGCGGGGACGGGTGGTTCGGGATTCAGAAGCGTTTAGAGTGATATAGGAACACTTGGTTCCTTAAGGTTGGCCTTTAAGGCCAAGTTTGACCTCGGTCAACATTTAGAGTGAACGGCCTCAGAATCAAGTTTCGACGGTTTTGGTAGCTTCGAATAATGATTTCGGAATTGGGAGTATGTTCAGAATGGGTTTTGGATGAACCGGGGGCGTTTCGACGCCCAATATCGAAATTTGAGTTTCCTTAAGTTTGAAATTTGGGTTGGAACGTGTTTTTGTGTTATCAAGGTCCGAACGGAATTCCGAGATCGGGAATAGATCCGTTATGTCATTTATGACTTGCTTTCAAATTTGGTGTCATTCCGAGTAGTATAGATCGGTTCGGCGCATTGAAAGCGAATTCTAGAACTTTAAGTTCAAAGTTTGATTCAATTTGGTTTTGGGGTCGAATTCTTAGTTTCGTTGTTGTATTTCACGTTCCGTAAATTTGAGCGAGTCCGTATCATGAATACAGACCTGCCAGTGCCTTTGGACGGGGTCCCGAGGGGCTCGGTTGAGTTTTGGACCCCTCGGAGTTAAATGCGAAACACCAGAATTTTTGTGTCCGGTTTCCTCCTATGCGTCCGCGTTGCTCTGCCGGGTTCGCATAGAAGGATCTGGGCAGGGATGAAAATTTTCCCTATGCGTTCGCATAGGTGCTCCGCATTCGCATAGGGTAGGGCATTGGGCCAGACCAGCTTAGCCCTTACTCAGTGCGTTCGCACCCCCCAGCCGCGTTCGCGTAGGTCTAGAGGTAGCCTCTACGTTCGTGAAGACCTCTCCGCGTTCGCATAGAAGGCCTTATCAGGACCTGGTCATTTGTTCATCGCGAACGCACTGCCCCTGATGCGTTCGCAAAGATAGGACAGCTGGGCAGTGTGTTTTTAAAACGGGACTCGAACCATTTTTGGGCATTCTTCTTCTTCCTTGGGGTGATTTTTGAGCATGGAAGAGAGCCAAACGACCTAGCTATTTTTAGGTAAGAAATTCCGACCCTAAACTTAGTCTAATACTTGGATTCTTAGTAGATTAACTCATTAATTAGTGGAAATTTAAGGGTTAGAGTGAAAACCTAGGTTTTATAAAAATTGGAAGAATTACCAAGGAATTTTCCATGAAATCAAACAAAAACTATATATTAATGATCCTTAGGCTATGGGTAATTGATTCCTTCAAAACTTTCCGGAATCCGAGCATGCGGGCCCGGGGGTACATTTTAGGATTTTTCAAGTAAGGTGAAATAACTAAATAAATAGGAGAATTCCATACTTTTGAGTATAAATTGATATATTTGTATAATATTTGGCTAGTTTCGAGTCCTTGGGTGACGAGTTTGAGTTTTCGGGCCCGTTCTTGACACGGAGAGTAGGTTCGACATAAGGTGAGTCTCCTTTCTAACCTTGTAAGAGGGGATTTTCCCCATAGGTGATTATAAATAATTGTATGTACTTATTTGCGGGGGCTACGCACGCACGAAGTGACGAGAGTCCGTGCATAGCTACTACTATGTTATGTTGGGTAGTTCTAGGGCTCACAAGCATGCTTATATGTGTCTTACATGTGTTCCTAAATGCATTTTGAGTGTCTTATTATCCTTGAATTGGCATGAGAATATTAGGAAGTTATATTCCATATTATATTACTTAAGTTCTTGCTTCAAAGTATAATCTCGGTTAACTCCCTAAATATTGATAATTTTATGTATGTATGCGGCAGCCGCGTCACATGTATGATTCGTGAGCGGAATAGCCCTACTATTATGTCAACCGCATTGCATGTTAGATTCACGAGCGAGGTAATAGATGCATCTATGGTTCGAGCCGTTCGACCCTCGGCAGTGCACATTTATTTTCGCGATGCTTCAGCTGTACGCTTTCGTCCTATTATTTGCTATATAATTTACTGGGAGTTTTGTTGTAATTGTATAAGCTTTTTAATGTGAAAAAGGGAATTTGGTACATTATATGTTAGTGAAATTTGACATGCAAAGGTAATTACACTTAAATTTGATATTGTATGTCTTTGTGATTACTACGACTGTTATGCCTGCCTAGTCCTTATTAAATTATGTTATTTGAACTTTGACCCTAGTAATTATCACGTCTACATCTCGTCACTACTTATTCAAGATTAGGCAGGATACTCACTGGGTACATATCTGTTTATGTACTCATGATACGCTTCTGTACTTAATTGTACAGGCTCTGAGGCAGGTGCATCTGGGTATTTATCCGACGCTCGTCCCTGACGTATAGTGAGTGTGGATTTCTCGGTGAGCTGCTTTCCTTAACGCTTATCTCTGGAAGCACCTTGGAGTTCCTCTTTTCTTTTATTATGTTTGTACTATTTCTTCAGACCGTAGGTCAAACTTATACTTTCTTTTGGATACTAGTTTTTATTAGATGCCCATAGACCTGTGACGCCAGTTCCTGGCATGCCCACGTAGTGGATATTCTATTCTTTTTGGTTGTAATGATGGTGGTGATTACTATATTTATTGCTCACTTTGGTTGTTTAAGTCACTAGTTTACATCAAATTTATGTTTTTGAAAGAAAACCCTCTTAAGTATGGTGAATTGTTTAAAAAATTAAAAAGGGATCACTAGTAAATTAAAGTTGTCTTCCCTGACATCGAAGGTGGGCGCCATCGCGACCTAAATTGGGATTCTGGTCGTGACACTATTTTATGGAGGTTAGACTGGATATTTATTGGGTGCGCGTTTATTTATGTACTCATACTACACTTGCTGCATATTTTTGTGCAGTTACATATATGTCTAGTGGCCTTGTGGGCGCAAAGGAGTGGTTATTGCAGGGACTTAGGTGAGTTGAATCCTATGTTACGAGTCCGCAGTATGTAGAGTCCCCTTAAAAGTTAGTTATATTTTTCCTGTCTAATTTTGTATTCCGAACAGATGCTGTATTTTATTTTATCTTCCTAGTTGATGCTCATGAACTTGTGACACTGGGTTTTGGGAGTATTTATGAGCTGTTCAGCAGTGTAGTTGGGAAAATATTATCATTCACACTGTAAGTTTTATTTCTAATTATTTAATTTAAGGAATATGATTTCAAAATATTAAAACGAGTAATTAAGTTAATTAATTATTGGTGGCTTGTCTGACTGCGGTGTTAGGCGCCATCACGACCTTTAATGGATTTAGGGTCATGACAAATCGACAATTGAGTGGAGGCTTGAGGTACAATTATGCAGCAGCGTCTGCATCCCGTACAGCTGTGTACTTTTTTTCAGAATCAATGGCTTAATTTTAAACAAACAAAAAAGATGGAAACTTTTTATTTGGAAAGTTTTTATTGAGGTACAGTTGATATTGCTTCATTGTCTTGAGATATAAATTGTTAAATGATGAAAATATATTTGGAAACTTTTTATTAATAAGAGAATTGTTTACTTACTTCTTGTTGTTGAGTTTTCAGTTGTTTTTTATAGTCTATGTTTAATTATAATATCGGTAGTTTAATGTTAACCCATAGTAAGTGTCGGAGTCGACCCCTCGTCACTACTTCTTCGAGGTTAGACTGGATACTTACTGGGTACGAGTTAATTTACTTACTCATACTACACTTGCTGCACATTTTTGTGCAAGTACATATATGTCTAGTGGCCTTGTAGGCGCAGAGGCATGGTTATTGTGAGAACTTAGGTGAGCTGCATCCTATGTTACGAGTCATTAGCACACAGAGTCCCCTTCAGGATTATTTATATTTTTCCTATCTAATTTTGTATCCTGAAGATATGTTGTATTTTATTTTATCTTCTTAGTTGATGTTGATGCACTTGTGACACCAGATTTTGGGGGGTATTTATGAATTTTTGGGTAGTGTAGTTGGGAAGATATTATCATTCACTATGTAAAATTTGTCTTATTATTAAATTGAAGGAAAATTATGATTTCAAAATATTAAAACGAGTAATCAAGTTAATCAATTATCGTTGGCTTGCCCGACAGTGGCATTAGGCGTCATCATGACCTTTAATGAATTTTGGATCATGACAGGTCGGCAATTGAGCTGAGGCTTAAGGTATAACTGTCCGCCGTCCGCATCCCGTACACTGTGTACTTTCTTTCAGAATCAATAGCTTAATTTTACAGAGACCAAAAAATAAACAAAACAGTCAACAATTACATCGATTATTATCTCAGACAATTTATAAAAATTCTCCACTACATAAAACTTAGATAAGTCGTTGTGCTCTATGTAACTTGCCAATTCAACGCCGATCATTGAAACTATATTGTTGTCGAAAAATAATGTCGACCTTGATTCCAGAATAAAAGGAAATTGCTACAGAAAGAAACTCAAAAAGAATGGACAATCTTTTGTTAGAATGCACAGCCCAATTAAAGAAAGAGCAAGAAGCTTTATTGATAGGAAAAAACAAATGGAAAAGCCCAGCCTTTTAGGTATGTGTAGGCGCCTAATCATAAATTCCTTCATTAAGTAGCAGTAAATGAAAAGTTTATTGGAAATGTGAGGTTTTAGAAAGTGAAACTGGATTCTTTCAACATTCATTTTGCGAATGTATTGAAGGATTTTGGACATTCAATGATCATACTTATAAACATTGAACATGAAACGTTGTCTTGCTATTCCACTTTTGAATGAATGGTGTGACTCTTCCTGAATATAGTAAAAAAATATTATAATAACAATTAAGAAAGGGAGAAAAGAAGAAAGAGCAAAAAAAGAAAAAAGAAGAAGAAGGTAAATATGTTAAAAAATATGAGCAAAATAGAACAATATACTAATTGAGACGAAATAAATATGAGGGAGAATATTTTGTTATTTCTTTTGTTGGTATATCTTTCATAGGGTTAAAAGTTCCCTATTTATAAAAGTACAAATTCATTCACTAGTTATAAGTTAATGTACTTCTTAATTGAGTACATGAATACAAAGTACGTTAAATGGACATTCAATTAAATGAATTAATCTGATTCACATGCATTCATCTCATTTATAACACTTCCCCTTGGATGTCCATTTAAAAGATAATGTGTCTCGTTAAAATCTTACTAGGAAAACCCTGAGGGAAAAAGCCTAGTGAAGGAAAAAGAGTACACATATCTTGTAATACGCATTGAGTGCTACCTCATTAAAAACCTTACCAGGAAAACCCACTTGGACAAAACCTTGGTTAAGGGAAAAAGAGTACAACGCGTATTATACTCCCCCTGACAAAAGCTTTATTTGATATCTTAGAGATGACGCATTCCAATCTTATGTCTCAGCTTCTAAAATGTTGATGTTGTGTGATGACCCAAAAGTTCATCCTGTATATTCCTAGCTAATTCCGTGTTCTGACGTCGTAAAAACCTCCTTCTACCTCACCTCGATTTGTGTGCGCATCCCAGACGTGTAGTCGGGAAGCCTTTAGGTGAAAAACTGATAGAAATGATAATTTTATATTAGAAATTTGAATAAAGTTGACTTCGGCGTCAACATTTTTGGTAAACGGACCCGAACCGTGATTTGACGGTCCTGGAGGGTCCATAGGAAAATATAGGACTTGGGTGTATGCCCGGAATCCAATTCCGAGGTCCCAAGTCCGAGAAATGAATATTTAAAAGAAATTGTTTTCTGAAATATAAGAGCTTTTGAAAATGAAATTCTATGTGAAACTTGTGGTATCAGGCCCGTATCTTGGTTCCGGAGCGCGGTACAAGTCTGATATAGTATTTGTGTCATATCTGTAAAGTTTAGTAAGAAACGGACTTCATTAGATGTGATTCGGACCTTACATGAAATTTGATGTTTAAAGAAGTTTTGAGAAATTTCATTGATTTTGGGGTTTAATTCGATGTTTATGATGTTATTTTGGTGATTTGATTACACGAATAAGTCCGTAAGATGTTTTTGACGTTGTGTGCACATTTGGTTTGAGGTTCCGAGGGCTCGGGTGAGTTTCAGGTAGGTCCCGGGATGTTTTTAGGCTTAAAACATAGTTGTTGCAGGTCAGAGAAGTCAAATCTCTGAACCGACCTCCGACGTCCGCGGTCCTTTTTGTGCTGACCGCGCTAAGGGCCTTCGCGGCCGCGGACATTTTTGTGTTGTCCGCGGTGAAGGAGCTGGACCACTAGTCTGATTTCGTAGGCCTATATCTTTTAATCTACAAAGATTTTTGAGATTATTTACAAATGAAAGTTGTAGCCCTTCGTGTCTGGTTTCCAGAAAGATAAGGAAATCATAATTTGGACATCTGTAGAGATAGTTAAGGCCAAAATACTAAAGCATGTCATTACAGTTATTTTTCCTTGCTTTCTTCACTTTTTATTGTTTTTACTTGTGCGGCCACACTCCCTTTTTGTGCGGTCCGCGGTGGGCCCTGGGGGGGGTATATTTAAACGGGATTTTCAGTTATTTTTCATTTTTCAAAACCCCAAAAACTTAAGAGGTGATTTTCCAAACACACTTTCTTCTCCAAAACATTAGTAAGTGATTTCTAACTCATTTTCTTTAGTCTTTAACTTCTTTTTACAATATTTCATCCTAGAATCTAGGGTTTTCATAGTGAAATTGGGAATTTTGGGTAAAACTTAAGAATATTGAAATTTGGGGATTTAGACCTCAAATTGAGGTCGGATTCCAAAACCATTTATATATCCGGGCTCTGGAGTGAATGGGTAATCGGGTTTTGATCCGAATTTCGGGTTTTGACCGAGCGGGCCCGGGTAGATTTTTCACTTTTTGGGAAAAACTTTAGAAAACTCATTTCCATGCATCAGAATTGATTCATTTAGCATTTATTGATATAACTAAGTAACTTGTGGCTAGATACGAGCAAGTTGGTGGTGGAATCAAGAGGTAAAGCGGTAGCTGAGGCTTGAATTTTGATCGTTGAAGTCGAGGTAAGTATCTTGCCTAACCTTGTATGGGGGAACTACCCCTTAGGATTGAGTCTTCCTTCTTAGTTGAGCCCATGTGTGCGAGGTGACGAGTGTGTACACGGACTTATTAGCAAATAGGTTAGCCTTTAGGATCCGTAGGTTCTTCTAGCACTTGTGTATGAATTGTAATTGTTATATTTGAGTCCTTAGTGGTTAATTTCATCCTTTCCTGCTTAAACTAGAATTATTTGCTTTTGGATTCCTTCGTTGGCTATTTAATCTTAATTGACTTAACTGAATATTTTACCGCTCTTATCATCATGCTGTATTTTCTTCCTAAATTGCCTACCTGACTATAAGTAGTGTCATCTAGCCCTATAGTTGACTAGCCGTAGTTGGAACATCTATTCGTTGGAGTCAAGCATGCCCGTAAGTCTTACATTGTGATTTATATGACTTTTTCCTTAAGTGCTACTTATGCCTAGTTGTTAAACATTCATGTTATTGATATTTCCTTGATGTTGCCTATTGTTGGGACTTGTTCAATCTGAGTTTTATTCCGTGAAGTTAACTGTTTAGGCGAGATTGCTTATAGTTATTTCTCTTGCCGGGATGATGTTGTTTTTCATTGTTGACTCCCTTGCCGGGATGGTGTGGTTTTCTATTATTGTTTGTGCTGTTAATGATTTGTTTTCTTTGTTGACTCCCTTGCCGGGATGTTGTGATTTATGGTTCATGATGTTGATTTTCCTTGCCAAACTGTTGTTCTTGATATTGTTTTGGTGAGGATGAGAGTAAAGCACGAAGGGTGATGTCGTTCCACGTTTATTTTATTTAAGCACGAAGGATAATGTTGTGCCATGTTTATTTTATTTAAGCACGAGGGATAATGTCGTGCCATGTTTATTTTATTATTTGTGAGGATGAGAGTAAAAGCACGAAGGGTGATGTCGTGCACTTGTTTTGGTGAGGATGAGAGTAAAGCACAAAGGGTGATGTCGTGCACTTGTTTTAGTTAGGACGAGAATTAAAGCACGAAGGGTGATGCCGTGCACTTGTTTTTGTATCATTATGTCTGTGGATTCCTGTTTGATATTTTCCCGCACTTGTTGATGTCTTGTTATTGTTTCCTTTGTCTTCTCTTGATATTTTCTATTGATAATTGTTTCATCATGATTGTTTCCTATTTGATATTTTCTGCACTTGTTTTGGTGAGGATGAGAGCAAAAGCACGAAGGGTGATGTCGTGCAGTTGTTTTGGTGAAGATGAGAGTAAAAGCACGAAGGGTGATGCCGTGCACTTGTCTTTGCCTTTTATTCCGTTGTTCTAAATTTTGATATTCCTACTGATCTCTTACTACATTTATTGACAAGATTTGATATTCCTCCTGTACTGCATGGCAATTTCTGAATTACGGACTGAGTTCTGGTAGATAAATCTTGAGGAGATTTTTGATCAAGAGATTTTATTGAAAAGTATTATTGAAAGAATAATGGTTTCGAATGGGATTTTGTATGAAGAATTTTTATTTCGAAGGTATATTTGAAAAGCATTTGTCTTGCAGAAAATGATATTTGGAAGTCATTTATTGGAAAGATATATTTGAAAATTACATATTTTGAAAGAAGCTATGTTCTGAGTATTTCTCTTTATTAAAGGTATATATATATATATATATATATATATATATATACACACACATTTATAGAAAGTATGTTTCAAAGGAGATCTTTCTATACTAAAATGAGTATATTTGCAAAGTTTTTCATATGAACTGTTGTTTAGAGGTTTCCACCAATTTATGGATTTTAACGGCTAAGGCCCAATGTGAACAAGCAGAAGTAGAGTTGAGTTATTGGTATTCTCTATTGCATTGTGTTTTCTTCCGGTTTGACTTGTTTTACTGTCCATCTTTCTGTGTATTTTATGATGTTTCGTTGGTTAATTTCTGTAATTTTCTTCCGCATTATATTTTCATTGTTGTAAATTACTCCGTGCTCATACTACACTTCTGCACATTTTTTGTGTGCAGATCCAGGTATATACATTGTTAGTAGCTGAGTGGATCGTTGCCAAGGAGACTCAAGGTAACCTATTGCTGCGTTCGTAGGTTTCAGAGTCACCTTCTTACTAGTAGCATTCATATACTGTTTTATTTATTTCCAAATAGTTGTATTTTGAAGTTGTAGAAGATTCGTAGAGCTTATGACTTGTATTGCCAATTTTGGGAAAAATTGTAAATTCTTTCAAGATTCTATATCGAGATTGTTAGTTTTTCTTTTAATATTGTTATTATTTCTGTAAATGTTAGGCTTACCTAGTCCCTAAGACTAGGTGTCATCACGATACCCAACAGAGGAAAATTGGGTTGTGACATGTTGGCAATGACTTAGTGAATAAATATGCTAGATTATCACTTGAACGGATTTGTTGAACATTTATCTCACCATTTTGCTGAAGATCATGTGTGAAAAAGAACGTTGGTGAAATGTTCTTTGTTTTGTCTCCTTTGATATATCCTCCTTTAAGTTGAGCTATGTAAGTAACATTGTCTTCATACAATATCGTTGGAATCTTCATTTTTAAATAAAGACCACACAATTGTTGAATATGCTGAGTCACTGATCTCAACCATACACATTCTCGACTAGCTTCATGAATAGCTATTATCTCTACATGATTGGAAGATGTAGCAGCTAAAGTTTATTTTATTGAACGCCATGAAATAGTTGTACCCCCACAAGTAAATAGATAGCCTGTTTGAGATCGGGCTTTATGTGGGTCAGACAAATAACCTGCATCTGCATAACCAATTAACTGTGAATCGGATTCATAAGAATAAAATAATCCCATATCAATAGTCCCTTGGAGGTATCTAAAAATATGCTTAACATCATTCCAGTGTCTTGTTGTTGGAAAGGAAATAAATATTGCTAATAAACTTACTGCAAAAGTTATATCTGGTCGAGTATTATTTGCAAGATACATTAGTGCCCCAATTGCACTAAGATATGGAGTTTCATCACCATGAAGCTCTTCATCATTTCATGAGGTCAGAATGGATCTTTATTTATATCAAGTGATCTCACAACCATCGGGGTACTCAATGAATGTGTTTTATTCATATAAAAACGCTTTAAGATCTTTTCAGTATAAGTTGGTTGATGGACAAAAATTCAATCTTTCATATGCTCAATTTGTAGACCAAGACAAAATTTTGTCTTTCCAAGATCTTTCATTTCAAACTCTTTCTTCAAACAATCTACTATTTTTGGAAGTTCCCCAGGATTTCCAATGACATTTAGATCATCAACATACACAACGATTATAACAAATTCAGATCCATACCTTCTTATAAATACACAAGGACAAAATGGATTATTCTTGTACCCCTCTTTCAGCAAATACTCTTTCAGGCGATTATACCACATTCGTCCTGATTGTTTCAATCTATATAAGGATTTTTAAGCTTTATTGAACAAGTTTCCCCGACACATTTATTAGTTTCGGGAACTTTAAGCCCTTCGGGGATTTTCATATAAATTTCGTTGTCTAATGTGCCATACAAGTAGGATGTGACAACATTCATCAAATGCGTATCATGTTTTTCATGGACTGCCAAATTTATAAGATATCTGAAAGTGATTGCATCCACCACAGGAGAATATGTTTCCATATAATCAATGTCAGGTCTTTCCAAAAATCCTTGTGCCACAAGTCGTGCTTTATATCTAACGACTTCATATTTATCATTTCATTTTCGCACAAAAACTCATTTGTATCCTACTGATTTTATTCTTTCAGGTGTTCGGACTATACGTCCGAATACTTTACGTTTTTCATGTGACACTAATTCTGCCTGGATAGCGTCTTTACATTTTGGCCAATAATTTCTTTGTCTACATTCATCAACAGATCTTGGTTCAAGATCCTCATCTTGTTGCATTCTCTCAACATCAACATTATAAGCAAAAATGTTTTCGACAATAGTATTATTTCGGTTCCACCTTTTTCCCGTAGAGACATAACTTATTGAGATCTCTTCATTCTTATTATTTTTAGGTACTTGGACCTCCTCTGTGATCTTAACATTTGTTATGTCACGGGGCACTTTTTGATCAATTGCCTCGATATTATAATCTCCTAGATCATTTGCTTCTTTTCGCTTTCGAGGATTTTTATCTTTGGAACCAATTGGTCTACCACGTTTCAAGCGTGGCTTAGACTCATTTGTATTTATGGATTGTCCAACCGGGACATCAATTGGAATAGGAGCATTAGCAGCTAGAATATGTGACTTAGTCACCCTTGGTAGGTTAGTGAATGCATCTGGCAGTTGATTTGTAATATTTTGTAAATAAATTATCTTTTGAACCTCGTGTTCACATTTCTTTGTTCGAGGATCTAAATGAGATAGTGATAATGCATTTCAATATATCTTCTTTTGCAATTTCTTATTTTCTCCCCCTAATATTGGGTATACTGATTCATCAAAATGGCAATCAACAAATTTTGCCGTAAATAAATCTCCAGTCATAGGTTCCAAATATTTTATAATAGAATGAAATTCATACCCAACATATATCCGCAACATTCTTTGGGGTCCCATCTTTGTGCGTTGTGGTGGAGAAATTGGAACATATACTGCACATCCAAATATTCTAAGATGGAAAATATTTGGCTCCTGACCAAAAGCCAATTGTATTGGGGATTCTTTATGATAACTTGTGGGCCTGATCCGCATTAGAGCTGCTGCGTGCAAAATAGCATGGCCCCATGCCGAAATAGGAAGTTTTGTTCTCATAAGAATTGGTCTAGCAACTAATTGGAGGCGTTTGATCAATGATTCCTCTAGACCATTTTGAGTATGAACATGAGCAACTGGATGCTCAATTGTTATCCCAGTTGATTTGTAATAATCATTAAAGGCCTGGGAGGTAAATTCACCAGCATTATCAAGACGAAGTGTCTTAATTGCATAATCTGGAAACTGTGCTCTTAATCTTATTAATTGAGCTAGTAACCTCGCAAAGACCAAATTGCGGGTTGATAACAAGAACACATGTGACCATCTTGTAGATACATCTATTAAAACCATATAATATCTGAATAGTCCACATGGAGGGTGTATGGGCCCACATATATCACCATGTATACGTTCCAAAAATGTAGGAGATCCAACTCCAACTTTAATTATTGATGGTCTAATAATCAGTTTTCCTTGAGAATATGCAGCACAAGAGAATTCTTTAGTTTGAAGAATCTTCTGGTTGTTCAATGAATGACCATGTGAATTCTTAATTATTTTGCACATCATATCATAACCGGGATGGCCCAACCGATCATGCCAAATAATAAAATCAATAGTAAACTTCTTGTTTACTATGGTATGTGATTCAACAACACTAATAATTGTGTAGTATAATCCGGAGGAAAATGCGGGAAGCTTTTCAAGCACATACTTCTTTTCTTCTTTTATTGTAGTAATATGAAGGTATTCAACCTTTCCTTCTTTGGTGGTCTCAATATGATAGCCATTTTGGCGAATATCTTTGAAACTCAACAAATTTCTTTGAGAACTACTACAATATAATGCATCACTAACAGCCAATATAGTTTCTCATGGTAGTAATACAGTCGCTCTTCCAGAGCCCTGAATTAATTTTGTACTACCAGATATTGTAATTATATTGGATTCTTTCATAATTAAATAAGAGAAATATCTCTTATCTTTTAATATGGTGTGCGTCATAGCACTATCTAGAAGACATATTTCTTCTTTATTATTCATACGGCCAACTGAAGACTGGAAAATTTTCATATTCTTCAAGAAGAAAAAACATGCATCATAAGTGAAATTGAAAATTTTATGAACAAAAAAAAACTACATTTATGAAATTAAATACCAACAACATAAAAAGTTTTATTCAAAATATGAACTTCATAAAAAGAAATACGTTTATTCTTATAATTTTTTCCAATAATAAGTCTTCAGTTATGATGCTCAAAGAAGTCTTCAGCTTCTAAATGAGTAATATATGCAAGATCTTCAAAAATATCATCTTTATAGGCAAGGTTTGCTTCAATTTTATCATGATTATTCATAGGGCCCTCCTCATCATCATTTTGAAAGGTGAAGTTAGTCTAAACCGTACTTTTTTTTCCTTTTATGGAGGCTTGATAAAATTTGACAAAATGTTTAGGCGTGCGCCAAATTCATGCCCAATGATTTTTCATACCACATCGACGGCAAATATTACCTTTGCCTTTTGAATGATTATTTTGAGAACCCTTATTGTTCTATTGTCTATAACGACCACCACCATGGTGATTATTATTTCTCCCCTTGCCACGCTCACGTATATTTATACGTACATGATAATGATTTTGTCTTTTTCAGACTTTGGATCAATCATTTCCAGATTCGCTTATGGAAATGGAGCTGATCCACTAGGGCGGGCTTTATGATTTTTCATTAAAAGGGCATTATGTTGTTCAACCACCAAAAGACATGAAATTAAATCCGAATATTTAAACCTTTTTCACGGTATTGCTGTTGTAACACCATATTTGAGGCATGAAAAGTGGAAAGAGTCTTTTCCAGCATGTCCCATCATTCATAGGTTCCCCACATAATTTTGGTTGGGAAATTACTCTATATACACAGAATTATATTCACTTATGGTCTTATAATCTTGTAGCCGTAAGTGCATCCACTCACGACGAGCTCTTGGCAACACCGTGGCCTTTAGGTGGTCATATCATTCCTTCAAACTAGTCCATAATTGAAATGGATCTTTCAAGGTTAAATATTTACTTTTTAACCCTTCATCGAGATGATGGCGAAGGAAAATCATGGCTTTTGCCTTATCCTGACTTGATGCTTCATTTCCTTCTTTAATAGTGTCACCAAGACATTTAGTGTCAAGGTGAATTTCAGCATCAACTACCCATGGCAAATAGTTATTTCCAAAGATGTCAAGTGCCATAAAATCAAGTTTTGACAAATTCGACATAGTGAAAACTATCATAGAAATAAGTGAATTAGAATGACAAGAATTATTATCTATGAAAAATGCAGTACAGTGCATAATCATGTATTAATATTCTATATGTATATTTATCAAACAAATAATTATTTTCATCGCGATGATAAATTAGTGTTTAATATTACCCACCAAAAACTTTTAGACATATAAGTATATTTTCATAGAATAAATAAGTTGAATTAATATGTACTAGTATAATTTTGTTCTACTTAGAATACATTTCAATAAGCTAAGTAGGCATAAAACTAGACGATATCAATTCTGACAAGTTTCAATATTCAATACGATACATCTAATAGTAAAGTCATTAATTAGTTTGTATACTTAGGTGATAAAATTATTGAATACACATTTAAACCTTTTGAAAATTTTGCAAGAATTCTTTCTAAATGCATATTCTGTTAGAATATTTGGATTGGTCTAATTATTTTAATTCAATTTTAATACTTATTTATTTATGTATATGATTAAACTTCTTCGTAGTTTATATAATGAAATAACAATTTAATTGAAACTTATTGTTTTCATATCAATGCAATTATTATAATCATATTCAAAATAAGTTATGCATATGATAATTAAATTGCAGGTTAAAGAAGATCCTAATAGAAACATTATAAACATAGGAATGTATACCTGAATCAGAAAAAAAACTGACTACCTCTCTTAGGAAGAAGATAGAATCCGGATGAAGTAGAAAACCTTAGTTGGTTAAAATTTTGTGTTGATAACGTGTTAAGAAATGAGAGCAAAATAGAACAATATACTAATTGAGAGAAAATAAATATGAGGGAGAATATTTTGTTATTTCTTTTCTTGGTATATCTTTCATAGGGTCAAAAATTTCCTATTTATAAAGGTACAAATTCATTCACTAGTTATAAGTTAATGTACTTCTTAGTTGAGTACATGAATACAAAGTACGTTAAATGGACATGCAAATGCATTCATCTCACTCACATGCATTCATCTCATTTATAACAAAGTAGTAATCTAGTATAAAAGAGGTGCTAAATCCTATGTTCCATTCCCTTCTTTATATATATATATATATATATATATAAANAAAGGATTCCGATAATATAAGAGATGCCACATCATCTTCTCAAATCTACACACACACACACACACACACATATATATATATATATATATATATGTGTGTGTGTGTGTGTGTGTGTAGATTTGAGAAGATGATGTGGCATCTCTTATATTATCGGAATCCTTTTTTTCCCTTAATTTTATGACTTTTTCCTTTCAATTTAACCATTTATCTTAAATTAAAAATTTTATATTCGTAACTCACAACTCTTCATTCATTGTGACTTTTCAAGTTCATAACCCCAATTATTTAATTTGTTAAATTGCATCTTGGGTTGTGACTTTTGGAATCGTAACCTCTATCTGTTTAATGTGTTATAAATTGCATCTTTTCTTCCTTTTTTTACTCACTCAACATCAACCTTACATCACACTTTAGTTTTATTTTTGTTGAAGAAGAAATAAGTTCTCCTCCTCTGTTACTATTTTTGGGTGTTTTTTACTCTCTTCTCCGATTTTCATTTTCTATTGCTTGAGTTTTATTTACTGAGTTATTTAGTACGTATGAAAAACATTCGCGTATTAAATAGACATTTACAGTACAAAATAGCAGAATTAAAAGTTTTGTGTGTGGAAAAAGAAAATTGGTCCTACAAGGCCAATATACCAACTGCAGTTTTATTGGCTCAATATCAACCTCTAACACCCTATCAATGTGGTTGACTTATATTTCAAGTTTTTTGTTTTGTTATCAGAGAGGCAGTTCTCACTTTGTGATTACTTGGTTTGTAACTATTTTAAATTTTTAGCTTCTTTAATTTCTAACATTTTTCTTATGGGTTGTGATGTTTTTTACTTTCATCTTCTTTTCTTCTGTGCCAGTAGCTGTACTCAAAGATAGATCTGAGACTAAAAAATATGCGATTAATTCTTATTACCCCTTCCTTTTTTCTTTTTTTTCCAATTAAAATTTCGATCTTTACTCTTATTAGTATGTTACTTTTACTTTTTAGTTATTCATATTTTCAATATCATTACCTAATGGGGAAACAAACATTTATAACTAACTGTAGAATCTAATGTTAATGCCTTTATTTTACATGTATAAATAATTTTTTCTTTTATATTTTTCTTCTTTAAATATACAAATTTATACTTGTATATTGTCTCTTATTTTTCTTGTTTCCTTTAAATTGTTACAGTAGGGATTTTTGGAGGAAAATACTAATTATATGCCAATGATATGGATAATCATTAACAAATTGCCTCAAAAAATGTACGCGTACCGATATATGCCTAAACAAACACAATAATGTGCTTATATGTGTTGTTGTATCATATGAATGATTAAAAAGTTAAATACTTTCTTACCCATGATTTTGTCGATTTACAAGATCGATTCTTCCGTCTAAAGGCACAATTATCTTACCATTGGTTTTAATAGTTGTTTGATATTTGGCAGTTCTTACTTTGGTAATTTTTCGCAAAAGAAAAAGGTGAATATTTCTATCATGAAGGAGAAATAAATAAATGAATATAAGAATAGTATACGTGAGAGAATAAGACAATGTTAGAAAATGATTCATTTTTTATTGCAATTTTAGAAAACTTAAAAAGATGTTACTATGTGTTAATTAAATAGGATAAGGATATACGGAATATCGCTATAAATCACTAGATGGTTGAAAATATATATATACAAAGGACCACAAAGTGGTGTAACATCTCTCTTTCAAGGCACCTCTAGCATTAATACGAAAAGTAAAAATTTCTTTCAATAGAAACAACTATGCGTTTTGTGAATTATTTAACCGTGTGGTATTGTATTTCATTTCTATCAGTTGAATGAATAGTTCCAAATCATCTTATACTTAATTATAATTTTTTTTTTAAAACAAAAACAATTATAAAAAAATTAAAGAATACGTCAATTAATAATATTTTCGTGAAAAGAAAAAAAGAATAGTGCAATAATTAGTACTCACTAACACCTATATGAGCATATAAGATTTCACATGTTAAGAAATTAATCGAATGCAATCTATGCAATGTCAATCATCATTGACATAATGAATGTCATTTTTCTATTTAAGAGTTTAATGAAATTAGTATTAGTTGTTTCTCTTTTATAGCCTAAAGAAAGCTTAGCGGTGGATGGGTTTTTATTGACATATTTTCAAGTCTAAATGTTTGGCTTCAATAATTAGTGAAGTTCATGATCACCTATTACATAATAATTATCTCTTTAGGACAACAAAATTATCTTTGAAATTGATGATATGGTGTGTCAATATATAAATATATATACTAGACGAAGGATGGTCCATGCTAAGCATGAACGCTTAATTACAAGAGTGTTTCCTTAATATGTATTACTCGACTGTTTTGTAAGGCCATTCATGTCAATTAAAATAATATATTTAAAAATAATAACTTCATATCATCCTTATTCAATAAAAATTATTGCATTTTCGTGTTAACCATATAATTTTAAACTTAATTTGTTGAAATTAAACATCAAGGAAAAAGGAGTAAAAAGGTAACAAATATTTCATCAATTTGCTTTTTTTTTTTTTTTTAATCTTTTTATTAGTGTCACGACCCAAATTCCCAACCTTAGGGATCGTGATGACACCTAACACTATACTTTCTAGGCAAGCCAATGTTAGAGTCTATTTAATTGATTTCCATTAAAGTCTACTTAACCATAACAAAACAATTATAAATAAACTAAACTTTATTACTTCCATTGCATAAATCCACGAATAAAATAATAAAGGAAAAATTAGGTCGAGCCTCTACTAAATAAGTAACCATAAGACTACCCCAGGGTCTGGTGTCACAATTTACGAACTTCTAAGATTCTACAAATAATGGGCTGAAAGAATAATATAACTTTTTTGAGAAAAGATAAAACAGTCTCTATGAACTAAGAGAAGACTCCAGGGGTCTGTGAATGCCGACAGATATACCTCGTGTCTTTGAATGATGGATGTCCGCTACTAAAAATCTCTAATGCTGGCTGGTACCTGGATCTGCACAAAAGAGTGCAGAGTGTAGTATCAATACAATCGAACCCATGTACTGAGCAAATGCCGAGCCTAACCTCGACGAAGTAGTGACGAGGCTAAGCTGGGGCAATTATAACCTAACCTGTAACAATATATATAATAAATCAAGAAAAATAATTCTACACAACAAGAAAGACAAACTGCAACAATAAATAAAATAACTCAATCGCCTATTCCAAGCCTTAGCTGTAACCAAGATCTCACACGAATTTCCAAATTTCCAAACTTCAGTTTAAAATAACCGTACGTGCATAATATGAGAAACAGTAGAGTAAAACAGTAAATTCTCCAAATCTTTGTGTTAAAGATCAGTAAACGTAAATGTCCCCCCTTATCACTTTCTTGTTGCGGCGTACAACCCGATCCCACATGTCCACCCTTATCACTATCTTTTATCTCACCTGTCCACCCTTATAACTATCTTTTATCTCGACAACTATAGACAGAAAATGGTACTTCTCATAAAATTCATCAATATTATCTCAAAATGGAACCAACAGGAATATATATATCTCATAAAACAATGTCAACTCACTCAATCTTTATGTACCACAATGAAACCAAGGAAACAACAAATACTTTTCCAAAAATAATTGCAACAAGACTTAACAACAAATTAACAAGGCAAGTAGTCATAGAAACAACATGAACATGAAACAATTAAGGCATGAATCAATTGAATTGGAAACAGGGAAGGTATCATGTAAGCATACAATTTAGTTGTGCATAGATATTCATCACCTCACCTATACACCACACACATGTAATTTCACATAACAATTAAGTGGGGATTCATATTCCCTCAAGTCAAGGTTAAACCAAGCACTTACCTAAAATTCACAGGCCACTCACTACTCAATTATTGCTTTATCTTTTGAATTCACCTCCGATAAACTCAAATCTAACCATAATTAACTTAATATCATTTATTAATGCTAAAGAAACTAACTTTACTGAAAATTATAATTTTTTCTTAGTTTTTCCAAAAGAAAGTTAAAACCCGACCCCGGGCCCTCTTGGTCCAAACTCGGGGTTCGGACCAAATTACGAGCCCGAATATACCATTAGTTTCGAAATTCGACCTCAATTCGAGGTAAAGATGTCACGACCCAAATTCCTGACTCAGGTCGTGATGGCGCCCAACACTGGGGTTAGGCAAGCCAACACTTGTTTTACTAGCGAGGTTACCTTGTTTGATAAAATGTTCCAATACTTACCAAGTTTTAAGCTTAAAATCGTTAAGTGAAAAACGGATAAGTTAACCAACTTAAATCAATGTAACCAAAAGATCATGAATTAACATATACGGTTCCAAAATAATGTAATGTCTACTACGTGTGCCAGGAACTAGTGTCACAAGTCTACAGGCGGGCTAGTAGAATATACAAAAGATAGAATAATTGTTCTACTGTCTGAATGGAGTAGACAGAAATAAACAAAAGACAACTCCAAAGTGCTGCTGAGAAGCGCCAAGGGAAGCAGCTAACCGTGAAGTCAGGACCAGAATATACTCTCAAGATCGAGCTCTGGTCTGATAACAAGATGCTCCTGCCTCAGAACATGTACAATTAAGTACAGAAGCGTAACATGAGTACATAAGAAAATATGTACTCAGTGAGTATCGTGTCTAATCTCAAAGAAGTAGTGACGAGAGGTCGACGTGATACTTACTAGGGTCAAACAATATAAATAAATGAAGACTAAGCAGGAATAACAGTCGTAGTAATCACAAAGACATGAAATATCAAGTATAAATATGTAATTACCTTTACATTTCGATTTTTTTACTAGCATAAGACGTACTAAATCTCCTTTTTACATGAATCAATTTATATGAGTATCACAAAACTCTCAGTCAAATATATAGCACATAGTATGCCGAAAGCGTACGACCGAAGCGTCGCGAAAATAAATGTGCACTGCCGATGGTCGAATGGCTCGAACCATAGATGCATCTATTATCCTGCTCGTGAATTGAACATGCGATGCGGTTGACATAATGATAGGGCTATCCCGCTCACGAATAATACATGCGACGCAGGTGCCCATATACATACACAGAATCATCAAGAATACAGGGATTTAACAGAGATCCTACTCAAGACAAGAACTTAAGCAATGAAATTTTGAATGTTACTCCCTAAATACTCTCATACCAATTCAAGGATACTAAGCAACTCAAAAAGCATTTAGGGTCACATCAAAGGCACATAAGAACATTTTCGTGAGTCCTAAAACTACCCAACATAACGTAATAGTTGCTACACACGGACTCTCGTCACTTCGTGCGTGCGTAAACCCCGCAAACAAGGACATACAGTTATTTATAATCACCTATGGGGATAATTCCCTCTTACAAGGTTAGAAAGGAGACTCACTTCGTGCCGAGCCTACTCTCCGGGTCAAGAACGCATCTGAAATTCCAAACTCGTCTCCAAAGGACTCGAAACTAGTCAAATATGGTATACATCAATTAATCTATGCTCAAAAGTATGAAATTTACCTAATTAAGCCGTTATTTCAACCTACTTAGAAGAATCCCAAAATACACCTCCGGCCCACATGCTCGGATTCCAGAAATTTTCGAAGGAAACACTCACCCATAACCTAAGGATCATTAATATATGATTTTTGTATGATTTCATAGCTAATTAGTGGGTAATTCCCTAAAATCTCCATAAAGCCCTAGGTTTTGATCTAACCTTTGATTTACACTAAATAGGGTGTTAATCTACCTAGGATTTCATGTATTAAATCAACAATAGGGTGAAAATTACTTACCTCTTAGTAGCTAGGTCGTTGGCCCCTTTTGTATGCTTAAAATCGCCCAAGGAAGAAGGTTTTGTGTTCAAAAATGGAGGTTTCCCGAACCTGCGGTTACCCTAGATCTGGTGCACAACAGTTATAACTGCTGGTTTTTGGCCTCGTTTGGTGTCCGAGCGGCACCTGGGCCCACTCGAGCCCCCGTCCAAATATACCAAGTCCAAAATCATATTACGGACTTGATCAAGCCTTCAGAACACCCAAAACAACGCTAAAACTCAAAATCACACCCCAAAACCCCCTAGGATCAAACTTAAGAACTTTAAGTTCTTGAATTCGCTAACAATGCGCCGAACTGACCTATACTACTCGTAATGACACCAAATTTTGCAAGCAAGTCATAAATGACATAACAGAACTATTTCCGGTCTCAGAATTCCGTTCGGACCTCGATAACACAAAAACACGTTCCAAACCTCAATTCGAACTTAATGAAACTCTATTTTCGCTATTGGGCGTCGAAACGCTCCCGGGTCATCCAAAACACATTCCTGACATACGCACAAGTCCGAAATCATCATACGAAGCTATCAGAACCATGGAAACTCGATTACGAGGTCGTTTACTCAAAACATTGACTGAAGTCAAACTTAGCCTTAAAGACCAACCTTAAGGAACCAAAGGCTCCTATACCATTCCAAACTCTTCCGAATCCCGAACCACCCGTCCCCACGAGTCATAAATCATAAAAAGACACTACCAGAAGTCTCATTTAGTGGAACGGGGTCCTATAACGCAAAATGACTGGCCAGGTCCTTACATTCTCCACCTCTTAAACAAACGTTCATCCTCGAACGGGTCTAGGATCATACTTGAAGTGCTGAATAAGTGTGGATATCTGCTCCGCATGTCCTCCTCAAGCTCCCAAGTCACTTCATCGACTGGTTGGCCCCTCCATTGGACCTTTACAGCAGAAGCTCTCTGAGACCTCAACTGGCAATCCTGCCTGTCAATAATAGCTGTTGGCTCCTCCTCGTAGCCCAACCTCTCATCCAACTGAATGGTGCTGAAATAACCACGTGAGAGAAATCGGCATGGTACCTCCGGAGCATGGATACATGAAAGACCGAATGGACTCCTGATAAGCTGGGAGGTAAAGCAAGATCATAAGCAACCTCTCTGATCCGCCTCAATACCTCAAAAGGGCCTATAAACCTTGGGCTCAGTTTTCCCTTCTTCCCGAATCTCATAATACCCTTCATCGGCGAGACTTTCAACAGAACCTTGCCTCCCTCTATAAATGATACGTCATGTGCCTTCTGATCTGCGTAACTCTTCTGTCTGGACTGTGCTGTGTGGAGCCTCTCCTGAATCAGTTTCATGTTCTACAAAGCATCCTTCACCAGGTCGGTGCCATATAACTTAGCCTCACCAGGCTCAAACCACCCGATAGGAGAACGACATCGCCGAACATACAAAGCCTCAAATGGAGCCATCTCGATGCTGGACTGATAACTATTATTGTAAGAAAACTCTGCCACAGGCAAGAACTGGTCCCATTGACCTCCGAAGTCCATCACACATGCCTTGAGCATGTCCTCTAATATCTGAACTATCCGCTCAGACTGACATCAGTCTGAGGGTGAAATGCTGTGCTGAGATCTATCTGGGTACCCATCTCACTGTGCAATGCTCTCCAGAAGTGTGAGGTGAACTGAGGGCCTTGATCTGATATAATGGACACCGGCACACCGTGCAACCGAACTATCTCCCGAATGTAGATCTGGGCTAACCTCTCAAAAGTATAGGTAGTAGCTACAGGAATGAAATGCGCCGATTTGGTCAATCTATCCACAATGACCCAAACCGCGTCAACCTTCCGCAATGTCCGAGGTAACCCAACCACAAAGTCCATAGTGATGTGCTCCTATTTCCACTCAGGAATGGGCATCTGCTGAAGTAGGCCTCTGGTGCTCATACTTAACCTGCTGACAATTAAGACATCTAGCCATGTACCCCACTATGACCTTCTTCATCCGCCTCCACCAGAAATGATGCTTCAAGTCACAATATATCTTCGTAGCACCAGGATGAACAGACATACCGTGAACTGTGAGCCTCCTCTAGAATCCTCTCCCTCAGGCCATCAACATTAGGAACACATAAACGGCCCTGAAGTCTCAGAACACCATCCTCACCCATAGTAACCTCCTTGGCAAAACCCTGAATCACTGTCTCCCGGAGCTCTGCCAAGCACGGATCATCAAACTTCCGAGCCTTAATCTCTCCCAATAACGAAGACTGAGCAACCACATGTGCTAGAATACGGCGAGGCTCTAAAAGGTCTAATCTCACCAGGCGATTAGCCAAGGACTGAATGTCCAAGGCTAGAGGTCTCTCCTCTGCTGCAATATAAGCCAAACTACCCATACTCTCCGCCTTACTGCCCAAAGCATCTGCTACCACATTTGCATTGCCTGGATGATAAAGAATTGTGATATCATAATCCTTCAACAACTCAAGCCATTTGCGCTGCCTCAAATTAAGATCCCTCTTCTTAAACTAGTGCTGCAAGATGCGGTGGTATGTAAAAATCTCACAAGACACCCTATACAAGTAGTGCCTCCAAATCTTAAGAGCATGAAAAATCGCCGCCAACTCCAAATCGTGCACAGGGTAATTCTTCTCATGGACCTTTAGCTGGCGCGAAGCATAATCAATAACTCTCCCTTCCTGCATAAACACACACCCCAAACCAACACGTGAGGCGTCGCAATACATTGTATACGTCCCAAAACCAGAAGGCAATACTAGAACTGGTGCTGAGGTCAATGCTATCTTGAGCTTCTGAAATCTCGCCTCACACTCGTCGGACCATGGGAATGGGGCATTCTTCTAAGTCAATCTAGTCAGTAGGGCTGCAATGGATGAAAATCCCTCCACGAATCGGCGATAATATCCTGCTAAACCCAAGAAACTCTTGATCTCTGAAGCTGAAGTAGGACGTGGCCAACCCTGAACTACCTCAATCTTCTTAGGGTCAAACTTGATACCCTCTTCGGATACCACATGTCCCAAGAATTCCACGGAATCCAACCAGAACTCACACATGGAGAACTTAGCATATAGCTTCTGTAATCGCAAAGTTTGGAGCACAACTCTCAAATGTTGCTCGTGCTCTCCCAGGCTACGTGAGTAAATCAAAATGTCAGTGAAGACAATGACAAAAGAATCAACATACGGCCTGAACACCCTATTCATCAAGTCCATAAATGCTACTGGGGCATTAGTCAAACCAAATGACATCACCAGGAACTCATAATGGCCATATCTCGTACGAAAAGCAGTCTTCGAAACATCTGAGTCCCGAATCTTCAACTGGTGGTACCCCGATCTCAAATCAATCTTAGAAAACACCCGAGCACCCTGAAACTGGTCAAACGAATCATCGATGCACGGAAATGGATACTTATTCTTAATGGTGGTCTTGTTCAGCTAGCGGTGGCCAATACACATCCACATAGACCCATCCTTCTTCTTCACAAATAGCACTGAAGCACCCCAAGGCGACACACTCGGCCTGATAAACCCCTTGGCCAACAACTCCTCAAGCTGCTCCTTCAATTCCTTCAATTCTTTCAGAGCCATACAGTATGGGGGAATAGAAATAGGCTGGGTATCTGGGGATAAATCAATATAGAAATCAATATCACGATCTGGAGGCATGCCCGGAAAGTCTGAATGAAATACATCTGCAAACTCTCGAACCACTGGCGCTGAATCAATTGTCGGAGACTCGGCGGTGGTGTCCCGCACATAAGCAAGATAGGCCAGACAACCTTTCTCGACCATATGTTGAGCCTTCGGGAAGGAAATAACTCGACTGGCTGCACTAGCTGAGGAACCTCTCCACTCCAGCCTAGGCAACTCGGGCATGGCTAGAGTAACTGTCTTGTCATGGCAATCTAGCACGACATGATAGAGAGATAGCCAATACATGCCTAGAATAACCTCGAAGTCAACCATGTCAAGCAACAGGAGGTCTGCCCTGGTCTCGAACCCACTTAAGGTAACCACACAAGACCGATAAATCTGGTCTACCACTACTGAATCGCCCACAGGAGTGGGCACTTAAATAGGATTACCCAAAGACTCGCGAGGAACATCTAGAAAACAAGAAAATAAGGCTGACACATATGAATAAGTGGATCCTGGATCAAATAACACTGATGCCTCTCTACCACATACTGAAATAGTACTTGTGATCATGGCATCTGAGGCCACTGCATCTAATCGATCCAGAATAGCAGAGAACCTGGCTGGAGCACCGGGTGACTGACCTCCACTAGAGTGCATAGGAGCTGGTTGAACTCCCCTTGCCTGGCCTACACCTCTGGGACGGCCTCTACCGACCTGTCCTCCACTTCTAGGTGGCCGGACCACTGGTGCTGGACCCATATGATGATAACTCTGCTGAACCACCTTGCCCCCAAGCCTGGGACAAGTCCTCCTGATATGCCCTGGCTCCCCACACTCATAACATCCCCTCGGTACCATAACCTGCTTCCTTGAAGACGAAGAACCTTGGATAGTTGGGGTACGGTGAGACTCTCTGGCATGGCACATAAGTAAGGAATAGAAGACCACTGATGACCGAAATACCCGTCGGAGGAACCCTGAATGGCTGGTGGGCGGTAAGAACTCTCCAGCATGGCGCTGAAATATGGCCTCACTGGAACGCCACAGGGAGGTGGTGGAGGAGATGAATATGGAGGCCTGCTAGGCTGGACCCTACTGAACTGACCTCTACCCCTGGATGGGGCACCTCTAAAATCTCCAAGAATCTAACTCTCTTGTCCTGCTGACCCTTCTCTCTGCCCCTCGATCTATAACCCTCAATCCGCCGAGCTATCTCAACCACAAGCTGATAGGGAGTCCCCATCTCCACCTCTCGGGCCATGTTGGCCTAATACCTGAGTGCAACCCAGCTACAAACCTCTACACTCTCTCAGCATCAGTAGGAAGTATCATAAGGGAATGACGAGACAACTCAGAAAACCTGGCCTCGTAGTCGGTCACTGACATATGTCCCTACTCCAGCTGCTCAAACTGATACCGCAACTCTTCCCTCTCGGAGGGTGGAATATATCTATCCAGGAACAACTGAGTGAACTACTCCCAAGTGATAGGAGGGGAACCTGTTGGTCTACCAAGGATGTAAGACTGCCACCATTTGCGGGCCCTGCCCTCCAGCTGAAAAGTAGTGAAATCAACTCCATGGGACTCCGGTATCCTCTTGTTGTGTAGTATGTCCCTACACCTATCAATGAACTCCTGGGCATCCTCTCCCTGCTCGCCTGCAAAGACAAGAGGGTTTAATCTGGTCCATCTATCCAATAACTTCTGCAGATCACCGTCCGTAGCTGGTCGGAGCTCAGGGACTGCTGCTACAGGTTGTGCCCCACCCACGTGCAGTGTACCTGGGGTTTGATATACTACTGCTGCATGTCCTGCGGCTTGGGCAGTAGGGGTCTGGACTCCCCCTCCCACTTGATATGTGGCAGGATCCGCTGGAAATAAACCAGCCTGAGTCATAGAGTCCATGAACCGCATCATACGACCCATGACCTCCTGTAAGCCTGGTGCGGTCATAAAATCCACTGGGGCAGGATCTGCTGGGGGCACCTCACCCTGCTCCTCTATAATAGGATCCTCTGCTGGGGTGCTAATGGAACAGCTCTAGGACACCCTCATCCCCTACCTCGTGCCGGTGCCCTCCCCCGGCTTCTGCCACGTCCTCGGACGGTGGGGGTAGCGGCATCTCCTGGGTCTGGAACGTCAGCTGCGCGCGTCCTCACCATCCGTGAGAGAATAGAAGATTTAGAATTAGTATACCATCGACTGCACGATAGAATATGAATAAAGAGAGGTTTCCTAACACCCTATAACCTCCCGAAGATAAGTACAGACGTCTCCGTACCGATCCGCAAGACTCTAATGGGTTTGCCCGTGACTTGTGAGACCTACGTGAACCTAGATCTCTGATACTATGTTATCACGACCCAAATTCCTGACTCAGGTCGTGATGGTGCCCAACACCAGGGTTAGGCAAGCCAACACTTGTTTTACTAGCGAGGTTACCTTGTTTGATAAAATGTTCCAATAATTACCAAGTTTTAAGTTTAAAATCGTTAAGTGGAAAATGGATAAGTTATCCAACTTAAATCAATGTAACCAAACGATCATTAATTAACATATACGGCTCCAAAATGATGTAATGTCTACTACGTGTGCCAGGAACTAGTGTCACAAGTCTACAGGCGAGCTAGTAGAATATACAGAAGATAGAATAAATGTTCTACTGTCTCAATGGAGTAGACAGAAATAAGAAAAAGACAACTCCAAAGTGCTGCTGAGAAACGCCAAGGGAAGCAGCTCACCGTGAAGTCAGGACCAGAAATACTCTAAGGATCGAGCTTCGGTCTAATAACCAGATGCACCTGCCTCAGAACATGTACAATTAAGTACAGAAGCGTAGCATGGGTACATAAGAAAATATGTACCCAGTGAGTATTCCGTCTAATCTCGAAGAAGTAGTGACGAGAGGTCGATGTGATACTTACTAGGGTCAAACAATATAAATAAATGAAGACTAACCAGGAATAACAGTCGTAGTAATCACAAAGACATGAAATATCAAGTATAAATATGTAATTACATTTATATGTCGTTTTTTTCACTAGCATAAGACATACTAAATCAACTTTTTACATGAATCAATTTAAACGAGTATCACAAAACTCTCAGTCAAATATATAGCACATATTACGCCGAATGCGTACGGCCGAAGCGTCGTAAAAATAAATGTGCACTGCGGAGGGTCGAACGGCTCGAACCGTAGATGCATCTATTACCCCGCTTGCGAATCGAACATGCAGCGCAGTTGACATAATGAAAGGGCTGTCCAGATCATGAATCATACATGCGACGCGGGTGTCTGTATACATACACAGAATCATCTCTGTATACATACACAGAATCATCAAGAATACAGGGATTTAACAGAGATCCTACTCAAGACAAGAACTTAAGCGATGGAATTTTGAATGTGACTCCATAAGTACTCTCATACTAATTCAAGGATACTAAGCAACTCAAAACGCATTTAGGGTCACATAAAAGTCACATAAGAACATGTTCGTGAGTCCTAAAACTACCCAACATAACATAATAGTTGCTATACACAGACTCTCGTCGCTTCGTGCGTACGTAGCCCCTGCAAACAAGGACATACAATTATTTATAATCACCTATGGGGATAATTCCCTCTTACAAGGTTAGAAAGGAGACTCACCTCGTGCCGAGCCTACTCTCCGGGTTAAGAACGCGTCCGAAAATCCAAACTCGTCTCCAAAGGACTCGAAACTAGTGAAATATGGTATACATCAATTAATCTATGCTCAAAAGTATGAAATTTACCTAATTAAGCCGTTATTTCAACCTACTTAGAATAATCCCAAAATACACCCCCGGGCCCATATGCTCTGATTCTGGAAATTTTCGAAGGAAACACTCACCCATAACCTAAGGATCATTAATATATGATTTTTGTATGATTTTATAGATAACTAGTGGGTAATTTCCTAAAATCTCCATAAAGCCCTAGGTTTTGATCTAACCTTTGATTTACCCTAAATAAGGTGTTAACGTACATAGGATTTCATGTATTAAATCAATATTAGGGTGAAAATTAGAGTTGGACAAGAGGGCATGGGCTCGCATCTACGGAGAGAAGCTCACACCTGTGGCTCCGCTCCTGCGGAATATACTACGCACCTGTGTGAAATGACAACCTCACCTGGGGCCGCACCTGCGAGGCCTGGACCGCAGGGGAGGTCTCGCACCTGCGACTGGTCAACCGCACTTGCGGTTACACCAGATCTGGTGCACCAGCAGTTATAGCTACTGGTTTTTGGCCCTGTTTGGTGCCCGAGCGGCACCTGGGCCAACCCGAGACCCTGTCCAAATATACCAACAAGTACCAAATCATATTACGGACTCGCTCGAGCCTTCGGAACACCCAAAAGAATGTTAAAACTCAATTCCAAACCTCAATTCGAACTTAAAGAAACTCTATTTTTTCTATTGGGCGCTGAAATGCTCCCTGGTCATCCAAAACCCATTCTGAACATACGCACAAGTCCGAAATCATCATACGAAGCTAACGGAACCGTTGAAACTAGATTTCGAGGTGTTTTACTCAAAGTGTCGACCGAAGTCAAACTTAGCCTTAAAGAACAACCTTAAGGAACCAAAGGCTCATATACAATTCCAAACTCTTCTGAATCCCGAACCACCCGTCCCCACGAGTCATAAATCACAAAAAGCCACTACGGAAAGTCTCATTTAGGGGAATGGGATCCTATAAAGAAAAAAGAACGATCGGGTCATTACAAAGATATTCCCTAATTCTACCCAAACACTTAATTTTTTACAATGAGAACTCTTGATTTTTGATTTCAATATGATGAAAAAACATTGGGTAACAGAAAGTGTAAAGTTTAGAATTGATTACCAACAACTTAGGGATGAACTTTGATGAAGAAAATCATACTTAGGGCTGGGTAGTTCAGAAAATATGAATAAGGGGTTCTGTCCGTGTTTTAAAGTGTTTAAATATAGCTGGGCAGGCCTTCATCACGGAGTCGAATTGGAAGAAAATTTCAGTTTTTGGAAGCTTAAGTGATGGGAGTTGACTAGTGGTTTCACTTTTGTGTGAACGGCCTTGGAATGAGTTTTGGTTAATGTTAACAGCTTTGTATGATGATTTTGGACTTAGGCGTGCGTCCAGAATTGGTTTTGGAGGTCCGTAGAGTAATTTGAGGTAATTTGGCAAAAGTTAGAATTTCGAAATTCTGGCCGATAGGTGAAATTTTGATAGCGGGCTCGGAATGGAATTTCAGGAGTGGCTGTAGGTCCGTAGTGTTAATTGTGACTTTTCCGCAAAATTTCACGTCATTCCGGGTTGAATTGATAGGTTTCGACGCAAGTCTTGATATTTGAAGTTTTGAAAATTCATAAGTTTAATTTTTGGCTTAATTCGTCGTTTTGGTGTTACTTTATGTGTTTTGAAACCTCGAGCGAGTCTGTGTTAGGTTATATGACTTGTGTGTGTGGTTGGATGGGGTCCCGGGGGGCCCGAGTGTGTTTCGGATGGGTTTCGAGTCCATTTTACCTATTTTTGAACAACTGAAATCTGCCTTTTGGTTTTCTCCTATGCGGTCGCATAGAAGTAACCGCGTTCGCATCGGTTCTGCAATTCTTCTTCTCCGCGTTCGCATACTCAGTGCCGGGTTCGCATAGTGAAAATCTAGGAAGCTCCATTTTCGTTCTTCGCGAACGCACCTCTTTATCCGCGTTCGCGATGCATAATTGACTGGGCAGAATATAAAGATTTCAAAAACATGGGTTAAGCCATTTTTAACATATTTTGACTTCTAGAGCCCAGTTTTGGGTGATTCTTTGAGGGTTTTTCACATAAATCGAATGGGTAAGTGTTCTTCCACTAGAATTAATTATATTTCATGAATTAGTTCTTGTTTTTATCATTTAAATTGTGTTTTGGGTTGAGGAAATTGTGGGTTTTGAAAGAAAACTTCTAAAATAAAAATTCATGATTTGAATGACCAAATGATATCGGAATTGGATAAATTTAGTATCGGTGAACTCGTATCGGAATGGGTAATCAGATTTTATAAAATTTGTCGGGTTCCGAGGTGCGGGCCCAGGGTTCGACTTTTGGGTCGATTTTTATAATTTTGTAAAGTTTGGAACTTTATTGTTCGGAATAGTTCCTTATACGTTTTATATGTATTTTGAAGTTGTTTTAGTTGATTTTGAGCCGTCCGGAGATCTTTTCGTCCGAGAAGTCCAATTTTTAGTACCGACTTGTCGTCTTAGAGGTAAGTATCTTGCCTAACCTTGTGTGAAGGAACTACCCCTTAGGAGTGAGTCTTCTTTGTTGATTGTAGTCCGTGTATACGAGATGACGAGTGTGTACTCAGACTTATTTGCTAGTATATTGGCCTTTTAGGATTCGTAGGTTCTTATGTTACCGGTGTATGAGTTATAATTGTTACATTTGAATCCTTGGTTGTTAATTTTATCCTTTCCTGCTTAAATTAGAATTACTTGCTTTTGGATTCCTTCGTTGACTATTTAATCTTAATTGACTTAACTAAATATTTTACCGCTCTTATCTTCATGCTATATTTGCTTCCTAAAATTGCCAAATTGACTATATTAGTGTTATCTAGATTTATAGTTGCTTAGCCATAGTTAGAACATCCATTCGTTGGTGTCAAGCATGCACGTGAGTCTTACATTGTAATTCCTATGAGTCTTCTTTTATGTGCTACTTGGGTCAGTTGATGCATTTATGTGGTGGATGTTTCCTTGATGTTGCCTATTACTGGACATTTGTTTAAGCTGAGTTTATTCCGTAAAGTTAATTGCTTAGGAGAGATTGGTTATAGTTGTTTTCCCTTGTCGGGATGGTGTTGTTTTCATTGCTGACTCCCTTGCCGGGATGGTATGTTTTCTATTATTATTTGTGCTGTTATAATATTGTTTGTATTGTTGATTCCCTTTCCCGGACGTTGTGATTTATGGTTCTTACTGTTGATTTGCTTTGCCAATTTGTTGTTTATGTCATTTAGCACGAGGGGACATTTCGTGCCATGTTTTTGTTATTTAGAAGGAGGGGACATTCTGTACCATATTTTTGTTATTTAGTACGAGGGGACATTTCGTGCCATGTTTATGTTATGTTAGCACGAGGCGACATTCCGTTCCATGTTTATGTTATTTAGCACGAGAGGAAATTTCGTGCCATGTTTTTTTGTTATTTAGCACGAGGGGACATTCCATGCCCCATGTTTATGTTATATAGCACGAGGGGACATTCCGTGCCACGTTTTTATTATTTAGCACGAGGGGACATTCCGTGCCATGTTTATGTTATGTTAGCACGAGGGGACATTCTGTGCCATGTTTATGTTATTTATCACGAGGGGATATTCTGTGTCATGTTTATGTTATGTTAGCACGAGGGGACATGCCGTGCCGTTTCTATTTGTTTATTGTGAGGGTGAGAGTAAAAGCACGAAGGGTGATGTCTTGCACTTGTCTTTGCATTTTTATTTCCGTGTTCCTGTTTGATACATACTGCACTTATTTAAGAGTTAATATTTGTTGTTCTAAGTTGGATATTCATACCGATCTCTTACTGCATTTATTGACAAGACTTGATGTTCTTCCTGTACTGTATGGTAAGTTTTGAGTTACAGACTGAGTTCCGGTAGATTTATCTTTAGGAGATTATGATTACGATATTTTATTGAAAAGTATTATGGAAAAAAGTAATGGTTTTGAAATGATTATATTCGAATGACTTTTCCGTCAAAGGTATATTTTAAAGGCACTCGTCTTGCATAAAATAATATTTGGATGTCATTTATTGGGAAAACATCGTGGGAAATTTTGTATTTTGGGAGAAACTTTATTTTTTGTATTTGACTCTATTAAATATACTTATATATACATTTGTAGAAATTATGTTTTCAAAGGAGAGCCTTCTATACTAAAATGGGTATATTTGCAAAGTTTTTCACATGAACCATTGTTTAAAGGTTTCCACTAGTTTATGTATTTTAATGGCTAAGGCCCAGGGTGAACAAACAGGCGTAGAGTTGAGTTATTGGTGTTCTACATTGCATTGTGTTTTATTCCTGTTTGGCTTGTTTTGCTGTTCATCTTTATGTGCATTTTTATGTTGTGCCGTGGTTTATTTCTGTAATTTCCTTCCGCATTATATTTGTCATTGTTGTAAAGTGCTTCGTAAATTCGTAGATAGATGTAGTGTTCGGTTGTTCCAAAAATCATGTTAGTTATTTTGTAGACCAGTGGTGTCTTGACTAGTCCTCGTCACTACTCCACCGAGGTTAGTCTTGATACTTACTGGGCACCGCTGTGGTGTGCTCATACTACACTTATGTACATTTTTATTTGCACATATCCAGGTTTTGATTATTAGTACATGCACGGAGGATTGCCGAGGATACTCAAGGTAACTTGTTGCGGCATTCGCAAGCCTCAGAGTCATCTTCTTATGAGTATTATTAATGCACTTTTGTAATTATTTCCAAACAGTTGTATTTAGAAGTCATAAGATATCCGTAGAGCTTATGACTTGTATTACCAGTTTTGGGAAGAATATGTAAATTTTGTCAAGATTTTATATCAAGACTGTTAGTTTTCCTTTTATTATTGTTGTTATTTAGTAACTGTTAGGCTTACTTAATACCTAAGACTAGGTTCCATCACGATACCCAACGGAGGGAAATTTGGGTCGTGAGAAGTTGGTATTAGAGCTCTAGGTTCATAGGTTCTACGAGTTATAAGCGAGTTTAGTAGAGTCTTGCGGATCGGAGCGGAGACGTCTGTACTTATCTTTGAGAGGCTACGGAAATATTAGGACGATTTCATTTCTTTCATTCCTATCGTGCGAGTTCATTGATCTTGAAGTTTGAAATTATCATTCCATTCTCTCACCGATGGTGAGGACACGAACTGTGGTACCTGATGATGTTACCCGAAGTAAGTGTCTCAAGGGTCAGAGACAGAGGCCAACGAGAAGCATGTGCCACAGTCGATATGCCTACCAGAGCAACCGTTGAGGAGTCGCCAGTAGTTCTAGTTGGGGAACAGGTACCGGAGGTGCCTGTTGCTACCCTGAACTTCAGGAGACATGAGCACAATTTTGAGTATAATTGGCACATTAACTCAGGCAAGGTTGATTCTAGTGCACCAGTGCTTCACAGATCAGGGGAGGAGTTTAGACTCCCCCCGTCTACACTCTAGAGCAGCGAGATCATATTGGTCAGGTTCCAATTGTCATGGCAGCACAGCATGTGGTTCCAGTTCAGCCTGTGGTTAGGGCAACAACATCGGTGGAAGAATACCTTGGACTTGAGAGGTACATGAAGTACCACCCTTATATCTTTCAGTGGATTGGCGACAGAGAGTGCCCAGGGTTTCCTGGAGGAGGGTCACTATATTGTTCGTACATCGAGCATTGTGGAGATGAGCGAGATTGCTTTTGTCACGTCTCAGGTTCAGAATAGTGAGTTGATCAGCGGTTGCTGCATATGAGTTGGGGGTAACCTGGCCGAGTTAGCTTCACTATAATGGATTCAATTTTCGGAGATTTTTTTAGGGAGGTTTCACCTCAGTTCCTTTAGAATTTTCGGCGCGTGGAGTTTGAGCAGTTTTGTCAGGGCGCTATGTCAATGTTGGGGGCACTATGTCAGATTCAGTGAGTTGGCCAGACATGCACTTCGCTTGGTTGCTTCAATTAGGAGATGAGTCCGTAGATTCATTTGGGAGATTCAGGCATGATATTCGATTTTGCGGGACTCGAGAGTTAGAGTAGGATGCCTCGTTTTAGCAGGTAGTGGGGACGCTCGATGGTTTTAGAGCATGTGGGGTCGGGAGCGAGAGGTCAGACGAGATCAGGGAGAGAGTTCAGGGAGGCAAGGAGGCCTCGTAGATCGGAGGAATCTACTAGTCCGTATTATGGAGGCAAGGTATGACATGGTAGAGAATTTTAGGTCAACCGGTTCAGTTTGCATTACCAGCTTCACATAGGGGTTTTCAAGTACTCATGGGTATCAGAGGATTCGTATTGTATGTTCTCCACAACCACGTCGGCAGAGAGGTTGTTTTAAGTGTGGAGATGTTAGCCACAGGGTGAGAAATTTTCTCCAGGATTCAGGTAAGTGTGTTATAGCAGGGTATTCAAGTGAGTAGAGGGCGCCCAAGAGGGGGAGGCCCGACCCGTCGATGTGTTTCATATAGTATAATGGAGGCCGTTATGCCAGGTATTATCACCCATGTATGTTTTGATGTGTTACATAGGGGCACGAAGTGTATTTCACTATAGTTATGTTGGTCAGGACGAGTTTCCCTTAATTGTTGTTTCATTTATGAGTGAGTTTCATGTTTTGCACTCTATTTTGTGTTGGCTCCTGTTGGGGGATTCTAGTAGTAGCCCGTGTCTATCGTTGCGTTATTCATTTTTTTTTATAGTGGTGAGACTGGAAGTGAGTCCTTGTTGTTCTTCGTGGTAAGCTTTATGTGATTTTCATAAGTATTTTGTTTACAAGTTGTGATTTGATACTCTATCGAGATGTGAGTTCAATTAGCGTTATGATTATATCAACTGAGATGAATTAGTGGAGGAATTTTAATTGGTATGATACATTTTCGGTATGTGATTCAGAGTTGAGGGTGAGGCCCTCATGATATTTGTGATTCGATATATTTAGACCAGGCTGAGTACCGCGGTGGAAATTTTTATCAGGATGGAATTCTTGTGATTTGTTCATATCTTTGCTTCTTCCTTGTTATATTGTTTTTGGCAAGTCAGTATTGATAAATATTTGTGCCTATGGGATTGTTTTATATATCCTTTATATGTTTCTATTTTCATATTCAGTCATTTCGTTATGTGTTTCCTTAGTTTAGTTTGCGGGATGTGTGCCCGGTGGTGTTAGTTTTGGCTTGGTGATTCGGGTGTTTAATAATGAAGTTTTCGTGTTCATTGCATCAGTATTATGAGATTTGGAAACATAGTTCCTCCATATGTGGGGCTAATTGCCAATGTTGAGTTTATTTCGGGCAGCTATTGTGATCAAAAGTGTTATTTGAGCCTATGTGTGATTTGCTTTGTTGTGTGGACGTGCCTTATGGGTGTATTCATGAGTTGATGCAGCTGATTGAGGCTAATGCCGGATAGGGATTTAGAATCGGGTCTTTTGGGAAATGAGTATAAGGTGAGAAATTGAGATATAAGGCTTATCGGTGGTGATGTGAAGGCTATATTGCAGTTGTGGTTGCTTCATCAGGCTTATGTGGGTTGGGGTGACGTGGGATCAGCCGCGAGCACGTGTTAGGAGTGTACAGTCGGTGATTGGATTTGTTCAAAGTGAATCTTGGCACGTTCGAGGACGAACGTTTGTTTAAGAGGGGGAGAACGTAACGACCCAACCGGTCGTTTTGAGAATTTAAGCTTCGTTCGGTAGCGTAAGGTCATGAATAGATTCACATGGTGTATATCGACCTATGTGCGTGGTTAGATTCAGTTACCGGATAATCCGGAGTGGAATTGGAAGAAAATTTCAATTTTTGGAAGCTTAAGTGATGGGAGTTGATCGGAGGTTTAACTTTTGTGTGAACGGACTCAGAATGAGTTTTGGTTAATGTTAACAGCTTCGTATGATGATTTTGGACTTAGTCGTGCGTCCGAAATTGGTTTTGGAGGTCTATAGAGTAATTTGAGGTAATTTGGCGAAAGTTAGAATTTTGGCGATTCTGGCCGATAGTTGAAATTTTGATATCGGGCTCAGAATGGAATTCCGGGAGTGTCTGTAGGTCCGTAGTGTTAATTATGACTTGTCCGTACAATTTCACGTCATTCTGGGTTGAATTGATATGTTTCGACGCAAATCTTGATATTTGAAGTTTTGAAAATTCATAAGTTTAATTTTTGGTTTGATTCATCGTTTTGGTGTTACTTTATGTGTTTGAAACCTCGAGCGAGTCCGTGTTAGGTTATATGACTTGTGTGTTCGGTTGGACAGGGTCCCGGGGGCCCCGGGTGTGTTTCGGATGGGTTTCGAGTCCATTTTCCCTATTTTTGAACAACTGAAATCTACCTTCTGGTTTTCTCCTATGCGATCGCATAGAAGTAACCGCAATCGCATAGAGTTGTCCGACCCGCCCAGTGATTTCCTTCAGTGCTTTCCCATATTGTAGTCCTCGATCGCGAAAGCACATTCCTTCCTTCATCGCGATCGCATCCAATGGCTCGCGTTTGCATAATAGAAATGGGGCTGGGGTTCTGTAGGTAGATTCCTCTTCGCGATCACAATGATATATCCGCGTTCGCATAGGTTCTGCAATTCTTCTTCTCCGCATTTGCATACTCAGTGCCGCGTTCTCATAGTGCAAATCTGGGCAGCTCCATTTTCCTTCTTCGCGAACGCACCTCTTTATCCACGTTCGCGATGCATAATTGACTGGGCAGAATATAAAGATTTCAAAAATGAGGGTTAAGCCATTTTTAACATATTTTGACTTCTAGAGCTCGGTTTTGGGCGATTCATTCTAGAGCTCGAATGGGTAAGTGTTCTTCCACTAGAATTAGTTATATTTCATGAATTAGTTCTTGTTTTTATCATTTAAAATTGTGTTTTGGGTTGAGGAAATTGTGGGTTTTGAAAGAAAACTTCTAAAATGAAAGTTCATGATTTGAATGACCAAATGATATCGGAATTGGATAAATTTAATATGGGTGAACTCGTATCGGAGAGAGTAATCGGATTTTATAAAATTTATCGGGTTCCGAGGTGCGGGCCCGGGGGTTGATTTTTTTATAATTTTGTAAAGTTTGAAACTTTATTAATCAGAATAGCTCCTTAGACGTTTTATGCATATTTTGAAGTTGTTTTAGTTGATTTTGAGCCGTCCGAGAAGTCCAATTTTGAGTACCGTCTTGTCGTCTTTGAGGTAAGTATCTTGCCTGACCTTGTGTGGGAGAACTACCCCTTCGGAGTGAGTCTTCTTTGTTGATTGTAGTCCGTGTATACGAGGTGACGAGTGCGTACTCGGACTTATTTACTAGTATATTGGCCTTTTAGGATTCGTAGGTTCTTGTGTTACTTGTGTATGAGTTATAATTGTTACATTTGAATCCTTGGTTGTTAATTTCATCCTTTCCTGCTTAAATTAGAACTACTTGCTTTTGGATTCCTTCGTTGACTATTTGATCTTAATTGACTTAACTGAATATTTTACCACTCGTATCTTCGTGTTATATTTGCTTCCTAAAACTGCCAAATTGACTATATTAGTGTTATCTAGCTTTATAGTTGTTTAGACGTAGTTAGAACATCCGTTCGTTGGTGTCAAGCATGCCCGTGAGTCTTACATTGTAATTCCTATGAGTCTTCCTTTATGTGCTACTTAGGTCAGTTGATAAACATTTATGTTGTAGATGTTTCCTTGATGTTGCCTATTACTGGACATTTGTTAAAGCTGATTTTATTCTGTAAAGTTAATTGCTTAAGGGAGATTGGTTATAGTTGTTTTCTCTTGCCGGGATGGTGTTGTTTTCATTGCTGACCCCTTGCCGGGATGGTATGTTTTCTATTATTGTTTGTGCTGTTATAATATTGTTTGTATTGTTGATTCCCTTGCCGGGACGTTGTGATTTATGTTTCTTGCCATTGATTTGCTTTGCCAATTTGTTGTTTATGTTATTTAGCACGAGGGTACATTCCGTTCCATGTTTTTGTTATTTAGCACGAGGGGACACTCCTTGCCATATTTTTGTTATTTAGCATGAGGGGACATTCAGTTCCATGTTTATGTTATGTTAGATGGAGGGGACATTCCGTGCCATGTTTATGTTATTTAGCGCGAGGGGACATTTCGTGCCATGTTTTTGTTATTTAGCACGAGGGGATATTCCGTGCCATGTTTATGTTATATAGCACGAGGGGACATTCAGTGCCATGTTTTTGTTATTTAGCACGAGGGGTTATTCCGCACCATGTTTATGTTATGTTAGCACGAGGGGACATTTCGTGCCGTGTTTATGTAATTTAGCAGGAGGGGACATTCCGTGCCATGTTATGTTATTTAGCACGAGGGGACATGCCGTGTCGTTTCTATTTGTTTATTTTGAGGGTGAGAGTAAAAGCATGAAGAGTGATGTCGTGCACTTGTCTTTGCATTCTTATTTCCGTGTTCTTGTCTGATACTTACTACACTTGTTTAAGAGTTAATATTCCGTTGTTCTAAGTTGGATTTTCATACCGATCTCTTACTACATTTATTGACAAGACTGATGTTCTTCCTGTACTATATGGTAAGTTTTGAGTTACAGACAGAGTTTCGGTAGATTTATCTTGAGGAGTTTATGATTACGAGATTTTATTGAATAGTATTATGGAAAAAAGTAATGGTTTCAAAATGATTATATTCGAATGACTTTTACATCGAAGGTATATTTTAAAGGCACTCGTCTTGCATAAAATGATATTTGGAAGTCATTTATTAGGAAAACATCGTGGGAAATTTCGTATTTTGAAAGCAACTTTATTTTTGGTATTTCACTCTATTAAATATACTTATATATACTTTTGTACAAATTATGTTTTCAAAGGAGAGCCTTTTATACTAAAATGGGTATATTTGCAAAGTTTTTCACATGAACCGCTGTTTAAAGGTTTCCACTAGTTTATGTATTTTAATGGCTAAGATCCGGGGTGAACAGACAGGCGTAGAGTTGAGTTATTTGTCTGCTCCATTGCATTGTGTTTTCTTCCGGTTTGGCTAGTTTTGTTGTTCATATTTGTATGAATTTTTATGATGTGCCGTGGTTTATTTCTGTAATTTCCTTCCGCATTATATTTGTCATTGTTGTAAAGTGCTCCGTAAATTCGTAGATTGATGTAGTGTTCGGTTGTTCCTAAAATCATGTTAGTTATTTTGTAGATCAGTGGTGTCTTGACTATTCCTCGTCACTACTCCACCGAGGTTAGTCTTGATACTTACTGGGCACCGCTGTGGTGTGCTCATACTACACTTTGTTGCATTTTTGTTTGCACAGATCCAGGTTTAGATTGTTAGTAGTTGCGCGGAGGATTGCCGAGGAGACTTAAGGTAACCTGGTGCAGCGTTTGCTGGCCTCGGAGTCATCTTCTTATGAGTATTATTAATGGCATGACCCGAATTACCCTTCGAACTGCCTCGTGACGGCACCTAGTCCCTGCCACTAGGAATCCTAAAACTTGCGGGAAATAAGGCAAAACAATAATAGAAACAGTAAAGAAGAAGCAATACAATAAACTTTTAGCCGCTCGGCATTTACAGCTTTTACTTTCCCAAAACCCAAAAAATCACAATCTCTGAACTACTGTAGCTCTATATAAAGAAATAAGGAAAATGTATCTATATATCTCCTATATCTGTACTAGAGTAGGAAGGGGACTCGTGACATCCTGCGGATGCAGCAGAATTACCTCGCGGTCTCCTATGCAACTGCTAAGATGCGCCTAGCCACTATACTGTATGTTGGTACCTGGATCTGCACATGGGGAAAACATGCGCTGGAAAGGGGGTGAGTACTCCACATTCGGTACTCCGTAAGTGCCAAGCCTAACCCCAGTCAAGTAGTGACGAGGTCAGGTTGAGGCTCTACTGAGTTTTAAAACAAGTCAATTATAAATTTAAAACAGTGAAATATAGATAAGAAATGATAAACAGGATTAATTTAAACTGGAAGAATTTATAGAAGAAAGAGAGCCCTCAGCTCAGCACAGCATATATCTCAATAGTAAATATGCAATCCAGTACAAGGGGAAAGCTCCCGGATCTAAGTCTGTAGTCCCAATTCAAATAAGCTATGCAGTACAGGGGGAAAGCTCCTGGATCTCCGTCTATAGTCCAAATTTAAATATGCATTTCAGTACAGGGGGAAAGCTCCCAGATCTCGGTCCGTAGTCCCAATTTAAATATGAAATATAGTACAGGGGGAAAGCTCCCAGATCTCGGTCCGTAGTCCCAATTTAAATATGAAATATAGTACAGGGGGAAAGCTCCCGGATCTCCGTCCGTAGTCCTAATTTAAATATGCAATGCAGAACCATGTCGGATACGGCTTAATTAAACAGTTCAGGAAAAACAACATGCAAGAATATAGTAAAACTATCTAAGCATGGTGCAACTAGTAGCAAATAAGAGGAAATCAAGTAAGGACAGGTAGGCATGCTTATTCTTAAGCTAACTACTCAATTAAGACAGGAAACAGTATTATAGGAATGAGAATGAGAGATTGCATGGAAGGAGAAATGAAATTTTAGCAACAATGACCCGTGTACGCACTCATCACCTCACGTACACGCGTCAACGTAACAAAATCAGTATAAAAATACCTAAGGGGGAGTCCCCAACACAGAGTTAGGCAAGCCACTTACCTTGACTGCGCTAATCAAATCAATATCACGCTCTTGCCACGAGTATCCGACACCGGGTGGCCGAAATCTATTCAAATCGATTGCATAATGTAAATATCACTTCAAGGGAACAAAATAGCTAATTATTTCTAAGCTAATACGAGAAATTAGGAAATTCGTCAAAAAAGTCCCCGGGGCTCACGTCTCGGAATCGAGTAAAATTTATATTTCCCGAACAACCATTCACACATGAACCCACTCGAACAAGAATCAACAAAATCCGACGTCTAAATCTCCCTAAATCCTCAAATTTCTACTTGGGGAAGTTTCATCCCAATTTCATGGTTTTTCATCCAATTTCATTGATTAGATTGCGGAAATTGATAGTGATTATTGATATACAAATGGATTAAGGTTAGAAAACTTACCTATGATTCTCCTCTTCAAATTCCACTGAAAATCGCCAAATCCCGAGCTCTCAATCGATTTTGGAGTTATGAATTTCAAACCCTCGGATTTTGGAATAACCAGCCCAGATGTTTTGCACCTGCGACACAGGGATCGCACTTGCGGAAACACAATCGTAGGTGCAAAAACTAATTAAAAGATCTGGGGTCGCACCTGCGGTGGCTGGAACGCAGGTGCGGCTCCGCACCTGCGAATACTCCTCCGTGCCTGTGAGTCGGGACAGCCTAAGCTATGTCCGCACCTGCGTGTCCGCACCTATGGAAAAATCATCGCAGGTGCGAGACACCAGAACCAGAAATGGTTCAGCTACTCTTAAGGTTCCAAATTCACCCGTTGGGCATCCGAAACAACCCCGAGGCCCCTGGGACCTTAACCAAACCTACCAGTTGACCCTTATACCTTGTTCAAACTTGGTCGAGTCTTAAACATATATCTCATAACATAAAATCATCAATTATGCATATATTCAAGCCTAAGAACTTATGAAATTTCTAGAATTCACACCCAATGCCGAAACACGTCAAAACTTATCTGAATGACCTCAAATTTTGCACACAGGTCACAAATGGCATTACGGACCTGCTGTCACTTTCGGAATCCCCTTCCGAGTCCGATATCAAAATTTTACCTATCGGCCGAAATTGCCGAATTTCTAACTTTCGCCAATTCAAGCCTAAATCTACAACCGATCTCGAAAACAAATTCCGAACACGGTCCTAACCTCGAAATGACCCAACGGAGCTAACGAAATCGACGAAATTCTATTCCGGATCTGTCTTCACACAGTTCTAGCTACGGCCAGATTTCTAAAGCTAAATTCCACATTTATGGACTATGTGTCCAAAATCACTCCGGATTTCATCACTCAACGCTCTGACAAGTTCCAATAACATAAATAGACATGGGAGAAGCGGTTATTAGGGGATCGGGGCTCTAACTCTCAAAACGACCAGCCGGGTCGTTACATCCTCCCCGTCTTAAGAAAATCGTTCGTCCTCGAACGAGTATAGAAACATACCTGACGCTGTGAAAAGATGAGGGTACTGACTCCGCATATCCTGCTCGGTCTCCCAAGTCGCCTCCTCGACTGGCTGACCCCTCCACTGAACCTTAACTGAGGCAATATTCTTCGATCTGAGCTTTCTGACCTGCCTGTCCAATATAGCCACAGGCTCCTCAACATATGATAGATCCTTGTCCAACTGGTCTGAGCTGAATTCCAAAACATAAGTCGGGTCACCGTGATACTTCCGGAGCATGGAGACGTGGAACACCGGATGAACCCCTACTAGGCTGGGAGACAGAGCTAGCTCATAAGCAACCTCCCCAACATGTCGCAACACCTCAAAAGGGCCAATAAATCTCGGACTCAGCTTGCCCTTCTTCCCGAACCTCATGACGCCCTTCATAAGCGATACCCGAAGCAAAACTCGATCACCAGCCATAAATGCCAAGTCACGAACCTTCCGGTCCGCATAGCTCTTCTACTTGGACTGAGCTGTGCGAAGTCTCTCCTGAATCACCTTCACCTTGTCCAGGGCATCCTGAACCAAGTCTGTACCCAACAATCGGGCCTCGCTCGGCTCAAACCATCCCACGGGAGACCTGCAACGCCTACCATACAAAGCCTCATACGGCGCCATCTGATTGTTGGACTAGTAGTTGTTGTTATAAGCAAACTCTGCAAGGGGGAAGTATCGATCCCATGACCCTCCAAAATCTATCACACAGGCACAGAGCATATCCTCGAGAATCTGAATCGTGCGCTCGGACTGCCCGTTCGTCTGAGGGTGAAAAGTTGTATTCAACTCTACCCTGGTGCCTAACTCCTGCTGAACAGCTCTCCAGAATCGGGAAGTGAACTGTGTACCTCTGTCTGAAATGATAGATACTGGAATACCTTGGAGGCGAACAATCTCTCTGATATAAATCTCAGCCATCCTCTCAGATGAATATGTAGTCAGCACTGGAATGAAATGGGCTGATTTGGTCAGTCGATCCACAATCACCCAAATAGCATCATGCTTCCTCAAAGTTCGAGGAAGTCTGACCACAAAGTCCATGGTCACCCGCTCCCACTTCCACTCTGGAAGCTCAATCTGCTGAAGTAGCCCTCCCGGTCTCTGATGCTCACATTTGACTTGCTGACAGTTGAGACACTTGGCTACGAACTCCACTATATCCTTCTTCATCCTTCGCTACCACTAGTGATGTCTCAGATCCTGGTACATATTCGCGGTACACGGATGGATGTAATACCGCGAACTATGGGCCTCCTCAAGAATCCACTCCTGAAGCCCATCCACGTTGGGCACACAGATCCGACCATGCATCCTCATCACACCATCATCTCCTATAGTCACATCCCTGGCATCACTCCGCCGGACTCTATCCTGAATAACCAAAAGATGGGGATCATCATACTGGCGCTCTCTGATTCGATCATAAAGGGAAGATCGAGCAACCACACAAGCTAATACTCGGCAAGGCTCAGAAAGATTCAATCTTACGAACTCCCAAACTATCCGACCGGCGACTCAAGGCGTCGGCCACGACATTGACCTTCCCCGGATGGTATAATATAGTGATGTCATAGTCCTTTAGAAACTCTAACCACCTACGATGGCGCAAATTTAGATCATTCTGCCTGAATATATGCTGCAAACTCCGATGATCTGTGAATATTTCAGGGAACCCCATATAAATAATGACGCCATATCTTCAGGGCGTGAAAAATCGCTGCCAACTCGAGATCATGAACAGGGTAGTTTTTCTCATAAACCTTCAACTGTCTGGACGCGTAGGCAATCACCCTACCATCCTGCATCAACACCGCTCCCAGGACAATCCTCGAAGCATCACAATAGTCTGTATAGGACCCTGAACTTGTGGGTAATACTAACACTAGGGTTGTAGTTAGGGCTGTCTTGAGCTTCTGAAATCTCTCATAACACTCCTCAGTCCATATAAAAGGTGCACCCTTCTGGGTCAATCGGATCATGGGCACTAAAATGGATGAAAATCCCTCCACAAAACGGCGATAATACCTAGCCAAACCGAGGAAACTACGGATCTCAGTAGCTGAGGACGGTCTGGGCCAACTCTGTACCGCCTCCACCTTCTTCGGATCTACCTTGATCCCATCCGAAGACACCACATGGCCTAGGAATGCCAAAGAATCAAGCCAAAATTCACACTTAAAAAATTTGGCATACAACTTCTTCTCCCTCAATGTCTGAAGCACGATACTCAAGTGCTGCTCATGGTCCTCCTGGGACCGAGAATATACTAGAATGTCATCAATGAACTCAATGACGAAAGTATCAAGATAAGGCCGAAATATGCTGTGCATCAGGTGCATGAAGGCTGCTGGGGCATTGGTCAGCCCAAATGACATAACAAGGAACTCATAGTTGCCATATCTGGTCCTGAAGGCAGTCTTCGGGATATCCGGTTCCCGAATCTTCAACTGATGATAACCCGAATGCATATCAATCTTGGAGAACACCCTAGCACCCTGTAACTGGTCAAATAGATCAATAATGTGAGGCAATGGGTACCTGTTCTTCACTGTCAGCTTATTCAGTTGCCGGTAGTCAATACACATACGCATCGAGCCATCCTTTTTCTTCACAAATAACACCGGAGCACCCCATGGTGATACACTGGCCTGATGAATCCCTTTTCAAGCAACTCCTATAACTTCTCCTTCAACTCCTCAACTCAGGAGGAGCCATGCAATAGGGAGGAATAGAAATGGGTTGAGTGCCCGGCAACAAGTCAATGCCGAAATCAATGTCTCTATCGGGTGGCATACCCGGAAGATCAGCTGGAAATACATCAGGATAGTCCCTGACAACTGGAACTGACTCAATTGTAGGGGTCTCAACACTAACATCTCTTACATGAGAAAAATATGCATCACATCCCTTTTCAACCATTCGTTGAGCCTTAAGAAAAGAAATGACTCGGCGGGGAGTATCCTCTAAGGAACCTCTCCACTCTAACCTCGGTAGTCCTGGCAAAGCCAGCGTCACGGTTTTGGCGTGACAATGAAGAATAACATAGTAGGGAGACAACCAGTCCATACCCAATATAACATCGAAATCTACCATACTGAGTAATAAGAAATCAACTCTGGTCTCAAAACCACTGATAGCAATCAAACATGACTGTATACGCGGTCCACAATAAGGGAATCTCCCACCGGAGTAGAAACATAAATAGGGGAACTCAAAGAATCCCGAGATTTCCCCAGATGTGAAGCAAAATAAGAAGACACATACGAATATGTTGAGCCTGTGTCAAGAAATACCGATGCATCCCTATGACAAATGGGAACAATACCTGTAATGACTGAATCTGAAGAAATGGCCTCGGATCGGGCCGAAAGAGAATATTACCTGGTCTGGCCACCCCTTCTAGGATGACCTCGACCTCCACCTCGAGCTTCCTGAGGTGGTGGGCTAGCAGCTGGGGCTAGAAGAATAGCTGAGGGACCTAGTGGAAGACGTGAAACCTGATAAGTCTGAGGTGGTGCACCCCTCCTCCCTCTGTGGAAATCTCTGATCATATGACGAGGGTCACCACACTTAAAACAACCCCTCGGAGGATGTGGCGACCGCTGCTGACTCTGAACTGGCCTGCTGGACTGGGCAGTAATAGCACCTCGAGCAGGAGGCACCTGAGATACCAGTGGTGCATAATAAGGCTCCTGAGGTCTAGGAGGAGCTGGAATACCACTGGCTACTGGGAGAGCTGAATGAACGGGGCGACTCAAAAAACCCCTACCATAGCGTCTGGTGCTTCACGGATCCTGAAAAATGACCAGTCTCTCTAGACCTCTTGGCCTCTCTCTCTCCTCCCTGTCCCGGGAAAACATAGTCTCAATCCTCTGGGCAATACTCATGGCCTGCTGGTAAGTAATATCGGTCTCCATCTCTCTGGCCATGCTGGTCCGAATACTGGGGTGGAGTCCCTCATAAAGCGTCGAACCCTCTCCCTGATAGTGACAACCTAAGCTGGTGCATGGCGAGCCAAATCATTGTAACGGACTGCATACTCTGACACAGTCATGGTACCCTGGCGTAGCTGCTCAAACTCAGGACACCAAGCTTCCATGAAGCTCTGAGGGACAAACTCAAGTAAGAACATCTCGGAGAACTGAGCCCAAGTAAGTAAAGCTGCCTCGTCCGGACTACTAAGCTCAAAAGCACGTCACCACTGATAAGCTGCTCCCATCAGCTGGAAAGCAGTGAAAGAAACTCCACTCGTCTCCACAATACCCATAGTGCGGAGAATGCGATGACACCCCTCGAGAAAACCCAGGGCGTTATCTGAAGCTAGTCCGCTGAACTCAGGTGGGTGGTACTTCTTGTACCTCTCAAGTCGGAGCTGCTCTACCTCAGGAACAACTATCCTAGTCTCATTTCTGAGCTGGAGTTGTTAGGGGCATAGGAATATACTCTGGAACCTACCCAATATGAACCCTCTTATCAGGAGTAGGGGCTGCAGGAGTCTGTGTCCCTCCCCCGGCCTGGGATTTAGCTGGAGCTATCACGAGTAGTCCCGCCTGAGACAGAGTACTGAAGGCACTCAAGAACTGGGCCAATGCCTCCTGGAGGTCTGGAGTAATAGTAGGTACCTCCTGTGCCCCTCCTACTGTAGCTGCTGAGGGCTCCTCTACCTCTGCTCTAGCCGGTGCTCGGGCTGCACCGCGTGCTCGTCCTCTGCCCTGGCCCCTGCCTCTGGTGGCTCTGACTGGGGGCTCGGGTGCCTGGTCATCAGTATGTTCGGTACAGGTACGAACCACCTGCAAGCAAGAATAGAATAGAGTTCAAGAATTTGATGACAGTAACTAGCAGGATAAGGAATTCAAAAGAATTTGAATGTTCTTAACAGTTACATATCCTCTCGAAGATAGATACGGACGTCTCCGAACCGATCCGCGAGACTCTAATAAACCGATTTGTGACTTGTGACTCCTATGAACCTAGACGCTCTGATACCAACTTGTCACGACCCAAATTACCCTCTGAATGGTCTCGTGACGGCACCTAGTCCCTACGACTGGGTAAGCCTAAAACTAGCGGGAAATAAGGCAAAACAATAATAGAAACAGTATAGAAGAAGCAATACTATAAACTTTTAGCCACTCGACATTTACAGCTTTTACTTTCCCAAAACCAGGAACATCACAAAGTCACAAACTCTGAACTACTGTAGCTCTATACAAAGAAATAAGGAAAAGGTATCTATATAAATCTCCTATATCTGTACTAGAGTAGGAAGGGGACTCGTAAGATCCTGCGGACGCGATAGAATTACCTCGCGGTCACCTATGCAGCTGCTAAGATGCGCCTAGCCACTGTACTGCGTGTTGGTACCTGGATCTGCACATGGGGAAAACATGCGCAGGAAAGGGCGTAAGTACTCCACAATCGGTACTCCGTAAGTTCCAAGCCTAACCCTAGTCAAGTAGTGACGAGGTCAGGTTGAGTTTCTACCGAGTTTTAAAACAAGCCAATTATAAATTTAAAACAGTGAAATATAGATAAGCAATGATAAACAGGATTACTGTAAACTGGAAGAATTTATAGAAGAAAGAGAGCCCTCGGCTCAGCACACCATATATCTCAACAGTAAATATGTAATGTAGTACAAAGGGAAAGTTCCTGGACCTCAGTCCGTAGTCCCAATTTAAATAATCTATGCAGTACAGGGGGAAAGCTCCCGGATCTCCGTCCCTAGTCCCAATTTAAATATGCATTTCAGTACATGGGGAAAGCTCCCGGATCTCGGTCCGTAGTCCAAATTTAAATATGAAATGCAGTACAGGGGGAAAGCTCCCGGATCTCCGTCCCTAGTCCCAATTTAAATATGCATTTCAGTACATGGGGAAAGCTCCCGGATCTCGGTCCGTAGTCCAAATTTAAATATGAAATGCAGTACAGGGGGAAAGCTCCCGGATCTCCGTCCCTAGTCCCAATTTAAATATGCATTTCAGTACATGGGGAAAGCTCCCGGATCTCGGTCCGTAGTCCAAATTTAAATATGAAATGCAGTACAGGGGGAAAGCTCCCGGATCTCCGTCCCTAGTCCCAATTTAAATATGCATTTCAGTACATGGGGAAAGCTCCCGGATCTCGGTCCGTAGTCCAAATTTAAATATGAAATGCAGTACAGGGGGAAAGCTCCCGGATCTCCGTCCCTAGTCCCAATTTAAATATGCATTTCAGTACATGGGGAAAGCTCCCGGATCTCGGTCCGTAGTCCAAATTTAAATATGAAATGCAGTACAGGGGGAAAGCTCCCGGATCTCCGTCCGTAGTCCCAATTTAAATATGAAATTCAGAAGCATGTCGGATACAGCTTAATTAAACAGTTCAGGAGAAACAACAGGCAAGAATAGAGTAAAACTATCTAAGCATGGTGCAACTAGTTGCAAATGAGAGGAAATCAAGTAAGGACAGGTAGGCATGCTTATTCTTAAACTAACTACTCAATTAAGACAGGAAACGGTAATATAGGAATGAGAATGAGAGATTGCATAGAAGGAGAAATGGAATTTTAGCAACAATGACCCGTTTACGCACTCGTCACCTCACGTACACAGCGTCCACGTAACAAAATCACTATAAAAATGCCTAAGGGGGAGTCCCCAACACAGAGTTAGGCAAGTCACTTACCTTGACTGCGCTAATCAACTCAATACCATGCTCTTGCCACGAGTATCCGACTCCGTGTGGCCCAAATCAATTCAAATGGATTGCATAATGTAAATATTCACTTCAAGGAAACAAAATAGCTAATTATTTCTAAGCTAATACGCGAAATTAGGAAATTCGCCCAAATAATCCTCCGGGCCCACGTCTCGTAATCGGGTAAAATTTATATTTCCCGAACACTCATTCGCTCATGAACCCACTCGAACAAGAATCAACAAAATCCGATGTCTAAATCTCCCTAAATCATTAGATTTCTACTTGGGGAAGTTTCATCCCAATTTCATGGTTTGTCATCCAATTTCATTGATTAGATTGAGGAAATTGATAGAGATTATTGATATACAAATGGATTAAGGTTAGAAAATGTTACCTATGATTCTTCTCTTCAAATTCCACTGAAAATCGCCAAATCCCGAGCTCTCAATCGATTTTGGAGTTATAAATTTCAAACCCTCGGACTTTGGTATAACCAGCCCAGATGTTTCGCTCCTGCGACACTGGGATCCCACCTGCGGTGCCGCACCTGCGGAAACACAATCGCAGGTGCGGAAACTCATTAAAAGATCTGGGGTCGCACTTGCGGTGTCTGGGTCGCACCTGCGGCTCAGCACCTGTGGATACTCTTCCGCACCTACGAGTCAGGCCATCCTAAGCTACGTTCGCACCTGCGTGCACCCCCTTCGCACCTGCGTGTCCGCACCTGCAAAAAAACCATTGCAGGTGCGAGACACCAGAACCAGAATGGTTCAGCTGCTCTTAATATTCCAAATTCACCCGTTGGGCATCCGAAACAACCCCGAGGCCCCCAGTACCTCAACCAAACCTACCCGCTGACCCTAATACCTTGTTCAAACTTGGTCGGGTCTTAAAAACACATCTCATAACATCAAAATCATCAATTATGCATAGATTCAAGCCTAAGAACTTATGAAATTTCTAGAATTCACATCTGATGCCGAAACACGTCAAAACTCATCCGAATAACCTCAAACTTTGCACACAGGTCACAAATAGCATTACGGACCTGTTGTCACTTTCGGAATCCCCTTCTGAGTCTGATATCAAAATTTCACCTATCGGCCGAAATTGCCGAATTTCTAACTTTCGCCAATTCAAGCCTAAATCTACAACCGACCTCGAAAACACATTCCGAACACGCTCCTAACCCCGAAATCACCCAACGGAGCTAACGGAGTTGACGAAATACCATTCCAGATCTGTCTTCACACAGCTCTATCTACAGCCAGATTTCTTAAGCTAAATTCCACATTTATGGACTATGTGTTCAAAATCACTCCAGATTTCACCACTCAACGCTCCGACAAGTTCCAATAACATAAATAGACATGGGAGAAGAGTTTATTAGGGGATCGGGGTCCTAACTCTAAAAAAGACCGATCGGGTCGTTACAATTAATGTGTTGTAATTATTTCCAAATAACTGTATTTAGAAGTCGTAGGATATTCATAGAGCTTATGACTTGTATTACCGGTTTTGGGAAGAATATGTAAATTCTGTCAAGATTTTATATCAAGATTGTTAGTTTTCCTTTTATTATTGTTGTTACCAGTAACTGTTAGGCTTACCTAGTCCGTAAGACTAGGTGCCATCACGATACCCAACGGAGGAAAATTTGGGTCGTGACAGTAAAACACCCTATGGCCTATCCGAAACTCACCTGAGCCCTCGGGGCTCTAAACAAAACATGCACACAAGTCTAAAAATATCATACGGACTTGCTCATTCGATCAAATCATTAAAATAACATGTAGAACTATGAATTAAACCTCAAAACTCATCACTTTTCTTAAGAACACTTAAAGTTCATTATTTCTCAACCGGGCATCCAAATCACGTCAAATAAACTCCATTTTTTCACCAAATTTCACAGTTAGCATTTAAATACTATAACAAATTTGTACCGGGCTCCGGAACCAAAATACGGGCCCGATACCAATGGTTTCGAATATTAGTTCTTTTCTTTATTTCATTAATAATTTAGCAAAATAATTTCTTTCAAAAATTGATTTCTAAGGTTTGGGACCTCGAAATTCATTTACGGGCATACGCCTAAGTCCCATATTTTACTGCGGACCTCCTGGGATCGTCGGAACCCAGATCCTGGTCCGTTTGCTCAAAATATTGACCAAAGTCAACCATAGTAAAATTTTAACACTAAAAATTACTATTTCTCATATTTTCACATAAAAGCTTTCTGGTTTCACGCCCGGACTGCGCATGCAAATCGAGTAGTTAAAAATAATATTTATATGGTTGGTAAGCCTAGAACAGAATCTAAATTCATAAAATGACCCCTTGGGTCATCACAATCTCCACCTCTAAAACAAATGTTTGTCCCCGCACGGACATAGAAAATTACCTGAATTGGCAAACAAGTATGGATATCTACTCTGCATGTCCGACTCGGACTCCTAAGTAGCTGCCTCAATGGGCTGGCCTTTCCACTGCACTCAGATTGAAGGATAACTTTTAGACCTCAACTGACGAACTTGCCAGTCTAAAATGGATACCGGCTCCTCCTCATAAGTCAAGTCTTTGTTCAATTGGACAGAGCTGAAATCTAACACGTGGGATGGGTCACCATGATATTTCCGGAGCATAGACACGTGGAATACTAGATGAACTGAGGATAACCCTGGAGGAAACGCAAGTCTATAAGCTACCTCCCCCACTCTATCAAGAATCTCAAACGACCCGATATACCTAGGGCTCAACTTTCCCTTCTTCCCAAACCTCATGACATACTTCATGGGCGATACACGAAGCCATACTCTCTCTCATACTAGGAATGCCACATCACGAACCTTATGATTGGCATAACTCTTTTGCCTAGACTAAGCTGCATGAAGTCTCTCCTGAATAATCTTGACCTTATCTAAGGCCTCCTACACTAAGTCTGTACCCATTAACCGACCCTCTCCCAGCTCAAACCATCCAACTGTCTGCATCGTGTACCATATAATGCCTCATAAGGAGCCATCTGAATACTCGACTGACAGCTATTATTATAAGTAAACTCCGCTAACGGCAAGAACTGATCCCAAGAACATCCAAAGTCAATAACACAAGCGCGGAGCATATCCTCCAAAATATGAATGGTACGTTCGGACTGCCCGTCAATCTGAGGATGAAATGTTGTGCTCAACTCCACTCGTGTACCCAACTCACGCTGAACTTCCCTCCAAAAGTGCAAAGTAAATTGTGTACCCCTATCAGAAATGATAGACACGATCACACCATGAAGGCGAACAATCTCCCGAATATGTAACTCAGCCAACTGCTCTGAAGTATAAGTACTCGCCATAGGAATGAAATGTGCTGATTTAGTCAGCCTATCAACAATAAACCAAACTGCATCAAATTTCCTCTGAGTCCGTGGGAATCCAACAACGAAGTCCATAGTGATACGCTCCCACTTCCACTTGGGAATCTCTATCTGCTGAAGCAAACCACCGGCTCTCTGATGCTCATATTTTACCTGCTGACAATTTAAGCAACGAGCCACATACGCCACAATGTCCTTTTTCATCCTTCTCCACCAATAATGCTGCCTCAAGTCCTGGTACATTTTGGATGCACCTGGGTGTATGGAATACTTAGAACTGCGAGCCTCCTCAAGGATCAACTCACGAAGGCCTTCAACGTTAGGCACACATATACGACCTTGCATCCTCAAAACACCATCATCTCCAACTGTAACCTGCTCGGCACCACCGCGCCGAACTGTGTCCCTAAGAACCATCAAATGTGGCTCATCATCCTGCCGCTCTCGGATACGCTCAATTAGAGAAGACTAAGCGACTGTACAAGCTAGAACACTGCAAGGCGAAATATCCAACCTCACGAACTCATTAGCCAACGTCTGAATGTCTGAAGCTAATAGTCTCTCACAGACTGGAATATACGCATGCCCATACTCCCTGCCTTTCTACTCAATGCATCGGCCACCACATTGGCCTTCTCTAGGTGATATAATATAGTGACATCATAATATTTCAGTAACTCTAACCATATCCGCTGCCTCAAATTCAGATCCTTTTGCTTGAATAAGTACTGGAGACTATGATGGTTAGTGAAAACCTCACACGACACACCATAAAGATAGTGCCTCCAAATTTTCAAGGCATAAACAATGGTTTCCAACTGTAAGTCATGAACATGATAATTCTTCTCACGGACTTTCAGCTGTCGAGACGCATATGCAATCACCCTACCATCCTGCATCAATGCTGCTCCACGTCCAACTCGGGATGCATCACAATACGCCGTGAAAGAACCCGTACCTGATGGTACACCAATGCCGGTGTTGAAGTCAAGGCTGCTTGAGCTTATGAAAGCTCGCCTCGCACTCGTCTGACCATTTAAATGGGGCACCTTTCTGAGTCAATTTAGTCATTGGGGATGCTATGGATGAGAACCCCTCCAAACAACGACGGTAGTAACCCGCCAAACCCAAGAAGCTCCTGATCTCCGTGGCTGTAGTGGGTCTAGGCCATTTCTTGACTTCCTCAGTTTTCTTAGGATCAACCTGAATACCCTCAGCTGATACGATATGGCCCAAAAAGGCTACTGAGTCTAACCAGAACTCAAATTTTGAATATTTGGCATACAACTGATTATGTCTCAAGGCCTAGAGGTCTATACGGAGGTGCTGCTCATGCTCTTCTCAACTATGGGAGTATATTAGAACATCATCAATGAACACAATCACGAAAGAGTCCAGATGGGGCTTGAAAACCCGATTCATCAAGTCCATAAAGGCTGCTGGAGCATTAGTCCGCCCAAAAGATATGACCAAAAATTTATAGTGCCCATACCTCGTTCAAAAGGCGGTCTTAGGAACATCGGACACCCAAATCTTCAGCTGGTGATAGCCTGATCTCAAATCAATTTTCGAAAAATACTCTAGCACCCTGAAGCTGATCAAATAAGTCATCAATTCTCGAAAACAGATACTTATTCTTGATAGTAACATTATTCAGTTGCCGATAATCTATACACATCCTCATCGACCCATCTTTCTTCTTTACAAACAAAACAGTGCACCCCAAGGCGAGACACTAGGTCTGATGAAACCCTTATCTAGAAAGTCTTGCAACTGTTCTTTCAACTCTTTCAATTCTGGTGGGGCCATCCGATATGGAGGAGTGGAAATGGGTTGAGTTCCCGGAGCCACATCAATACAAAAATCAATGTCCATGTCGGGTGGCATCCTCGGCAGGTCTGCAGGAAATACCTCGGGAAACTCACAAACAATAGGAACTGACTCTATAGAAGAAACATCGGTATCACAGTCACGAATATGAGAAAAATAAGCGAAACACCCTTTCTCCACCATGCAGCGAGCCTTGGCATATGAAATAACTTGGCTGGGAGAATGACCAGGAGTCCCCATCCATTCTAATCTAGGCAACCCCGCAAGGCTAAAGTAACTGTCTTGGCGTGACAGTCCAAGATGGCACAATAAGGCAAAAACAGATCCATGCCCAATATAAGCATCAAAATCTACCATGTCTAGAAGTAAAATATCCACACTAGTTTCAAGACCTTCAATGACTACTACGCACGAACGATAAATACGATCTAGCACAATAGCATCCCCCACCGGTGTAGACACATAAACAGGAACACTCAAGGAATCACGGGGCATATTCAAATACGAGGAAAAATAGGATGAAACATAAGAATAAGTAGACCCCGGATAAAACAAAATTGAAGTAGCTCTATCACAAAATGGGATGATATCTGTAATAACAGTGTCGGAGGACTCTGCCTCAGGCCTGGCTGGAAATGCATATTATCGGGGTTGGGCCCCGCCACCCTGAACCACATCTCTGGGAGGACCTCCACCTCTAGTGGGCTGGCCTCTACCCCTAGTTACCTTACCTCCACCTCTAACATTCCGGCCTCTACCTCTAACTACCTGACCCCTACCCCTTGCTGGTTGGGCAGGTGGTACTAGGCTGGTGCCGAAACTATAGCACGAAAACCCTGATGCTGAAGCTGATTACCTGTATATTTCAGACAAGTCCTCTGAACATGCCCATATTTACCACACTCAAAACATCCCTCCTGGTACGTAAACTGACCCGGACGAACTAGCGGACCACGATAAAAACTCTGCAGAGAAGGTGCTTTAATAAAAGTTGAAGGAGCAATATAGACTGGTTGAGCAGAAGGAGGCAGATAAGAATCACGACCACCCAAAGTACCATGTGAAGCCTGTAGTGCTGAATGAAATGGCCTGGAAGAATGGCCTCTGCTAAATGAAGTCCCGCCTCAAATGAGGCACCACTGAAACCACCGAAATGGCGAGGTCTCTTGTCAGACCCCTGACCTCCCATCCCGAGAACCGACTCAACCCTCCTAGCCATATTAGCTGCATCCTGAAAAGAAATCGCGGTCCCTGTCTCCTTGGCCATATGCAACCTGATGGGCTAAGCAAGGCCCTCAATAAACCATCTGACCCCCTCTCTATCTATGGGCAACAAGAGAATAGCATGTCTATCCAAATCCACGAAACGAGTCTCATACTGGGTCACGGTCATGCTGTCTTGCTGAAGTCGCTCAAACTGACGACGCTTCTCCTCTCGAGTAGTAACAGGAAAAAACTTCTCCATAAAGTGATGAGAAAACCGATCCCAATTCAAGGCAGGCGACCCAACTGGTCTAGTCAACAGATAATCCCTCTACCATTTTTTGGCGGAACCAGTCATCTGAAAAACAAAAAAATCGACCCCATTGGTCTCCAAAATACCTATATTACGCAATACCTCATGACAACTGTTCAGATATTCTTGATGGTCCTCTGAAGTAGCACCACTGAAGTCAAAAGGGAAAAGCTTGATAAATCTGTCTAGTCACCATGAAGCATCTGAGGACATGGCTGCCCCAACAACGGGCGGCACTGCTGCAACTGGCTGAATTACCCCAACTGGATTGGCTGCTGGGGTCTGAACCTGAGGAGTAGTCTGAACTGGAATGTGGGTAGAAGGAGTCTGAACCCCTCCTCCAGCCTGAGATACAACTGCTGCAACGGGGAATGTGCCAGTCTGGGCCACACTCTCCATAATTCCCACTAAACGGACCAAAGCGTCCTGAAGTACCGGGGTAGCAATAAACCCCTTTGGGACCTGAGTTGGTCCCGCTGGAACAGTCTGAGGTGGAACCCCCTCATTAATCTCGATCTGAGGTTCCACAGATTGGGCTACTTCCTGAGCAATGGGATGAGTCATGCCCCTGCCTCGGCCTCTAGCGCGGCCTCTGCCTCTGCCCCTAGTAGGAGATGCTTCTGCTGGAGGACCAGAATATTGGCTAGTGGAAGAGGAAGCACGTGTTCTCGCCATCTGCGAGAGAATAGAAGAATCCAATCAGCATTTGAGATAACAAGAATATCACGATAGATTAGAAATAAAAATGGAGTTTTTTCCTAACTCAATAGCCTCTAAGACATAAGTACAGACGTCTCCGTACCGATCCTTCAAACTCTATTAAGCTTGTTCGTGAATTGTGAGACATAAGCAACTAGTGCTCTGATACCAACTTGTCACGACCCAAATTCCCAACCTTAGGGATCGTGATGACGCCTAACACCATACTTGCTAGACAAGCCAATGTTAGAGTCTATTTAATCGATTTCCATTGAAGTCTACTTAACCATAACAAAACAATTATAAATAAACTAAACTTTATTACGTCCATTGCATAAATCCACAAATAAAATAATAAAGGAATAATTAGGTCGAGCCTCTACTAAATAAGTAACCATAAGACTACCCCAGGGTCTGGTGTCACAATTCACGAACTTCTAATATTACTACAAATAATGGGCTGAAAGAATAAGCTGTTTTGAGAAAAAATAAACCCGTCTCTATGAACTAAGAGAAGACTCCAGGGATCTGCGAATGCCGGCAGATATACCTCGCGTCTCCGAATGATGGATGGCCACTACTAAAAATCTCTAATGATGGTCGATACTTGGATCTGCACAAAAGAGTGCAGAGTGTAGTATCAGTACAACCGACCCCATGTACTAAGTAAGTGTCGAGCCTAACTTCGACGAAGTAGTGACGAGGCTAAGTTGGGGCAGTTATAACCTAACATGTAACAATATATATAATAAAGCAAGAAAAATAATTCTACACAAACAAGAAAGACAAACCGCAACAATAAATAAAATAACTCAGTCGCCTATTCCAGGCCTCAGCTCTAACCAAGATCTCACACGAATTCCCAAATTCCAAACTTCACTTTAAAATAATCGTACATGCATAATATGAGAAACAGTAGAGTAAAACAGTAAATTCTCCAAATCTTTGTGTTAAAAATTAGTAAACATAAATGTCCTCCCTTATCACCCTGTCCACCCTTATCACTATCTTTTATCTCACCTGTCTACCCTTATCACTATCTTTTATCTCGACAATTGTAGACAGAAAACGATACTTCTCATAAACTTCATCAATATTATCTCAAAATTGAACCAACAGGAATATATATATATCTTGTAAAACAATGTCAACTCACTCAATCTTTATGTACCACAATTAAACCAAGGAAACAACTAATGCTTTTTCAAAAATAATTGCAACAAGACTTAACAAAAAATTAACAAGCCAAGTAATCATAAAAACAACAATGAAGATGAAACAACTAAGGCATGAATCAATTGAATTGGAAACGGGAAGGGATCATGTAAGCAGACAATTTGGTGGTGCATAGATACTCGTCACCTCACCTATACACCACACACATGCAATTTCACATACCAATTAAGTGGGGATTCCTATTCCCTCAAGTCAAGGTTAAACCAAGCACTTACCTCAAATTCACAGGTCACTCACTGCTCAATTATAACGTTTCCTTTTGAATTCACCTCCAATACACTCGAATCTAACCATAATTAACTTAATATCATTAATTAATACTAAAGGAACTAACTTTACTGAAAATTATAATTTTTTCTAAGTTTTCTCAAAAAAAGTTAAAACCCGACCCAAGGCCCGCTTGGTCCAAACTCGGAGTTCAAACCAAATTACATTTACCCATTCACCCACGAGCCCGAGCCCGAATATACAATTAGTTTCGAAATCCGACCTCAATTCGAGGTAAAGGTTCGACTTTTTCAAAATTCCCTAATTCTACCCAAACCCTTAGTTTTTTACAATGAAGACTCTTGATTTTTGATTTAAATGTGATGAAAAAACATTGCTTAATTGAAAGAGTAAAGATTAGAATTTCTTACCAACAACTTGGGGATGAACTTTGATGAAGAAAATCGTCCTTAGGGCTGGGTAGTTCGAAAATTATGAAGAAGAAGGGTTTTGTCCATGTTTTAAAGTGTTTAAATATAGTTGGACAGGCCTTCATCGCGTTTGCGTGAGCCTGCCCGCGTTCGCATAGGTTCATTCCTTATTGGACTTCGCGTTCGCGACCAAAGGGCTGCGTTCGCGTAGAGTATTTGGGTTCCCCTCCCCCAGGCCCTCGCGTAGCCCATCACGCGTTCACGAAGCTTTAACTGATAGTGCTTCGCGTTCGCGTGAGGGTCTACACATTCGCATAAAACAAAAATGACACCCCAGCTAATTATTCTATGCGTTCGCTTCTGGGGTCACGCGAACGCGGTGAACAAAATACCTGTGCACTAAAAACAGAAAACCAGCAGATCTCTATAAGTGTAAAACACCCTGTGGCCTATCCGAAACTCACCCGAGCCCTCGGGGCTCTAAACAAAACATGAACACAAGTCTAAAAACATCATACAGACCTACTCGTGCAATCAAATCGTGAAAATAACATGTAAAACTATGAATTAAAACTCAAAACTCATTGCTTTTCTTAAGAACACTTAAAGTTCATTATTTCTCAACCGGGCGTCCAAATCACGTCAAATAAACTCCATTTTTCACCAAATTTCACAGTTAGCATTTAAATACTATAACAAATCTGTAGCGGGCTTCAGAACCAAAATACGGGCCCGATACAAATGGTTTTGAATATTAATTCTTTTCTTTATTTCATTAATAATTCAGCAAAATAATTTCTTTCAAAAATTGATTTCTAAGGCTTGGGACCTCGGAATTCATTTCCGGGGATACGCCCAAGTCCCATATTTTACTACGGACCTCCCGGGATTGCTGGAACACAGATCCGAGTCCGCTTGCTCAAAATGTTGACCAAAGTCAACCATAGTCAAATTTTAACCACAGATCCGGATCTGTTTGTTCAAAATGTTGACCAAAGTCAACCATAGTCAAATTTTAACTCTAGAAATTACAATTTCTCATATTTTCACATAAAAGCTTTCCGGTTTCACGCTCGAACTGCGCACGCAAACTGAAGTAGTTTAAATTAATCTTTTTATAGCTAATAGGCCTAGAGCGGAGTCTAAATTCATAAAATGACCCCTTGGGTCATCACAATTAGTGTGTTGTTTTTTTCTCACATTCTAATTTAAAATTTACACTAAATACTATTTAGCATAATAATAAGTAGGCCTATTTGTAGCACAAAATTCATAGACAACACATTTTAGTAATTTATTAGCGTGTTAATGTCCCGGCATATTTGACCTATCTGAAAGGCGTCGTGACGGCACCTAGTCGATATGACTAAGTAAGCCTTTTAACATTGAGATAACCAAAAGTAAAGAATAATAAAAACCAACTAAGCTTCACAATTACTATATAAAGGCAAAAAAAATGACGCTCGGCATATACAAGTGAAGCCAATTACCAATTATACACATCACTTCCCAAAACCCGGAATCATGAGTCACAAGCTCTACGAAATGTATCCACAGTCTTCTATACAAGAGTCTAAGAATTATAGAAGGAAAAAAATAAAGATAGAGGGGGAATCCGAGGATCTGCGAGCACGTGCAGATATACCTTGAAGTCTCCGATGGCTGTTGTTGCTGACTAATACTGAGGCGGACAAGAAGTATCTGGATCTGCACACGAAAAACATCTGCAGGAAGGGTGTGAGTACACCACAATGGTACCCAGTAAATGTCAAGCCTAACCTAGGTCGAGTAGTGACGAGGTCAGGTTAGGGCCCTACCAGTATAAATATAATGAATTTAAGCAGTAAGAGATATTTATTACAACAAATTAATCACATAAATCTACAATACATAGAAGTCAAGAAATCCCTCAGCTTAGAACAAGGAATAACAATAGGGGGATCTCCTGGGATACCATCCTATAGTTCCAAAGTAAATATGCAGTACAAGGAGATCTCCCGGAATACTTCCGTAGTCCCAAAATAAATATGCGGTACAGAGGGATCTCCCGGAATACGTCTATAGTCCCAAAATAAATATGCAGCACAAGAGGATCTCCCGGAATACGTCTGTAGTCCCAAAATAAATATGTAGTGCTGGGGGATCTCCCGGAATACGTCCGTAGTCCCAAAGTAAATATGCAACTCAACTAATAAATAAAATAGTTATAGCAATAAAATCTACAGTTTAGGCTATGTCCAATTCAAGGGAAACTAGGAGTTTCACTAAACATGCTGCATAGAGTTCAAATAGGCAGTTAAAACACGTAGACATGCTTCCCTAATCTAAACAAGGTAATCAGATATGCTAATGCAGTTCAGATAAGATAAAACAGGCAATGATTTAGTGGAAAATCGGAGTTTTACAACAATAGCCCGTGTACGTACTCGTCGCCTCACGTACACGACGCTCATATATCAAATAGTATCAAAATCTTAAGGTGAAATTCCCCCCACACAAGTTTAGGCAAGCCTTTTACCTTAAACCAAGCTCAAATCAATCCGAAACCACGATCTTGCCACGAGTATCCAACTCTGAATGGCCCAAATCTAATCAAATCAATTACATAACGTAAATATAACTACAAGTAACTACTTTAGCTAATGAATTCGAATCCAAGGCAAGAAAATAGGAAAAATTCCTAAAAAGCCTCATCGGGCCCACGTCTCGAATCGGGTAAAAATCACAAATTACGAACACTCATTCACTCACAAGTCTAAACATACCAAATTTACTCGAATTCGATACCAAAATGCCTAAGAGTTTTTCTCAAAATTTTCCCAATTTTTCACTCTAAATCAGTAACTTAATGTTGAAATTAAAGACATAATAATGGGAATTAACCAAAACTAGGTAAGAATCACTTACCCCAAACACTCACGCAAGAATCTCTCCAAAAATCGCCTTCTACCGAGCTCCCAATTAAATTTTGTGATATGAACTCAAAACCCTCATTTTTTAACTTTAAATTCTTCCCATGTGTTCCTTCTTTGCGTTCGTGGGCTACCCATCACGTTCGCGATGAATAAAAACTCTCAAACGTCATTTCCAAACTCTTCTCAGACAGTCTCTAGTATAATTATCATAACGTTTTACACAGAACTCCAAATAACAAATGCTTTAATGTTATAAAATGTAGACTCCAAGATCTAAAACTTTCATCTTTGGGTCATCTCCTAATTCCTTATATATTTCGAGATATAAGCTGCCAAAGTCATCCCTACGCAACACAAACTTCTTCTTCATCTTCCCGAACAGCATGTAGTGTACCTGCCATAACATTTAGTACACAAATCCAAATTCTAATTGGTTTAAATTTAGGAAAACTAGTCACAAAGAACTATAATTTTTATTCGTACATCATCTCCAAATTCCTTATAAATTGCGAGATATGAGCTTCCGAAGTCAGACCTGCGTAACCGAGAGGACGTTATGAACTTTCCTCAGAAAATGAAAACAAAACACACAAGAATAGATATGGGGAACTATACTCAACATCATACTGTTGCGGCGTGCAACCGGATCCACATCTGATACCGTTGCGGCGTGCAAATCGATCCGGCCATGATACTCGTGGCAGCGCGCCACCCGATCCAAACAACTTACCCGTGGCAGCGAGCCACCCATCCACACATAATAATCTATAAGGAATACTTGTCGAGATAAAATGCTCATACTTGTGAAAATACCCGAATATCGACCACATGCACGCAGAGTGAATAATACAAATCCTGGGGAGATGGATAACGTCATACGCTACAAACTAAAGCACAACTAAGGTGCAATAAATGACGTGTATCTCCAGAGTCATCCTGCTCTAACAACACCACAAACTACACGGGATCTTAACACATGTGCGAATAATCAACCTACCTCACAACCCACATGGCATAATAGATATTACACAGAATGGATGACGGAACAAATAACATCTGACGCCCGAAGACCCTTCCGTAAGCAACGATATGCCGAAATGAACACATCCGGCCTGATATAGAGCGTACATTCACATCTAGATCCATCCACAGACCTCAAGCAAATTCTGATTGTAACTGTCACGACCCATTTTCGGAGTCGTGATGGCTCTTGTCGTGGAACCAGGCCAACCACCTATTATAACTAATCTAGATTCGATTACCAGAGAAAATATCATTTTTAACAAGTTTGAAGCTAATAACAATAATAAATCTGAAACTGAAACCATCAATGAAACCAAAACTTCAGTCCTACAAATCCCGGATCCAGTGTCACACAGTCATGAGTTGCTAATACATAATGTAAATCAAAGAGGAATGGACAACATAGTCTAAAAATTAAATAACGACATGTAAAATAGGAAAGAGATGACGAGATCACGGTCGCCAGTTGCTACCTCGACAACTCTGATGGAACTGTCAGCTACTCAATGACCAGAGCCGGGTCCCAATATACCTGGATCTGCACACAAGGTGCAGGGGGTAACGTGATTACACCAACTCAGAATTAACGAACTCAAACTTTAGGCTGAGATGTAGTGATGGACTAAACCTCCGATATTTATGAACAACAATATATAAACTTGGACATGACAGTAAGATAACGGGGAATAAAACAAAGATACACCAATGATGTATGTAAAATCTATACACCAGCATATGATCATAAGGAATCAGAAATGACATGTACCAGTATCCCAAACTCTCACAAGGAAGTCCACTCAGTACTAGAATTGGCCTTCAGGCCCCGAAAAATTATATCCCGGATTATACATAAACACAAGTGACATAGTCACCTAGTATTGAGGAAAAGGCCAGTCCAGCCTCACGGAGAAGATCCATCTCCGGAACATATCACTCGGACAAGATCCATGTCCAGGGACGATCCATTCCTCAATATATCAATAACTTCGGACAAGATCCATGCCTAGGGAAGATCCATCCCTCAATGTCTGTGCGCTCACTGGGGGGTAAAGACTCCGGAGGGGCTCCTATAAGCCCAAGCGCTATATCAAGCCAACGAAGTCATGATTCGAGGATCGCTGCGGTGTGCAGTCCAATCTCATAATTGTCTCAATACCAGGCTCTCGGCCTCACTTAGTCAATACTTTCCAGTCTCACTCACAACGCTCACAGATATAAGAATCAACACAAAAAAATGATAACAGATAAATAAACTAACAATTACTGAGACTGAGGCATGAAACATATGCCATAACAGGACTGAGTACATGAAAGCAAATATTTACAGCTAGAGACAGCAATAACTGACCATTTCGATCTGAACATATTGGCGTGAAGCCTTAGAATTTATACTTAACATGATTTCTAATATATTCAAGGTAAATACAACCTTCACAGTACAAGTATCAGCCTGAACTAACCACTAGGCAGTGCCATGGGACGAGACAGGCCACAAATATTCGGTGTACGCCCGCATGCCCGTCACTTGGCACATGCGTCACCTTAATTAACATCAAATACCAAATAATTTGGGGTTTCGAACCCTCAGTTACAAGCTTGTAAACGTTACTTACCTAAAAACCGGCTAAAATACTACTCCGCAGTTCCCTTGCCTCTAAATTCGGCCTCCGAGTTCTCCAAATCTACCAAAAATCATATTAATACCATTACAATATGCCAAGGAATGAAACCCACTCGAAATTTATCAAAGATACTCAAATATCCCGAAATTGGTCAAACCCGACCCCCGGGCCCACATCTCAGAACTCGACAATTCTTATACCAAAATGATCCTCATCATCTCATGAGTCTATACATATAAATAATGTTTAAATCGGAGTCCAAATGACCCCTCAAATCACCCCTAGAAGGTCTCTTAAACTCAAGCCCTAGTTCTCTCCTTTTTCCACTGATTTTTCCCAATTAAACACCACTAATTAGGTCTTAATCACATATAATCAAGTTATGAAGTTCAAAAACCTTACCTCAATGAAGAATTATGGTCTCCCTCTTCAAAACCCCTCCAAAAGCTTGAAACCCGTATGAAAAATGGTGAGAAGAAGACCAAAATTTGCTAAGTCCAACTTATATACTTTCTGCCCAGGCTTTTCGCACCTACGGTCCCTCTTCTCGCACTTGCGGTCAAATCTACCGCACCTGTTACTTTTCATTAAATTGCCTAAACCCGCACATGCGACTCGAATTCCGCACCTACAACTCCACAAGTGCGGTCCCTTATCCGCATTTGCGACCTTCTACTGAGCCGACCAAAATCCGCATCTGCGGGTTCCTTTTCCTCTTCTGCGGGCACGCACTTGCGGTTCCCCATCCGCAAGTGTGGTTACACCAGAAAAATCACACCAGCAGCTGTTGCTGCAATTTCCAACACCAAAATTTTCTGTTAACCACCTGAAATCAATCCCGAGCCCTTCTGGACCCCAATCAAACATACCAATACATCCCAAATGATCATTCAAACTTAGCAAAATAACATCAAAACACCACAATCACATCAAATTCAAGCCTATTACTTCGAAATTCCTAAATTCCACCAACGATGTCGAAACTATCCAAAACACCTCCGACTGATCTGAAATTTTGCACACATATCCAAAATGGCATTACAAACCTGTTCCAACTTCCAGAATTCCATTCCGACCCCGAAAGCCTATTTTCCACTGTCGACCGGAAATCACCAAAAACTAACTTTCGCCAATTCAAGCCTAATTCTACACCGGACATCACAAAAATATTCTGAACACACCCATATGTCCCAAATCACCTAACGAAGCTATCCGAGCCATAAAACCCGCATTCTAAGATGGTTTACCAATAAGTCAACTCTCAGTTGACTTTTCCAACTATAAGGCTATTTCTAGAGACTAAGTGTCTCAATTCTTACTACAACCATTCCGAACCCGAGCCAACCGACTCTAACACATCATAAACAGTATAACCAACCTATGATCAGGCACAAACAGTAATAGAAATGCAAATTCTACGAAACGACTGACTAGGTCGTTATATTCTCCCCCTCTTAAACAAATGTTCGTCCTCGAACGGGTCTAGAAACATACCTGGAGTCTCAAACAAGTGAGGATATCTGCTCTGCTTCTCCCGCTTGGTCTCCCAAGTAGCCTCCTCCACTGGCTGACCTCTCCACTGCACCTTCACTAAAGCTATGTCCTTCGACCTCAACTTTCTGAATTGACGAGCCAAAATAGCCACTAGCTCAACCTCATATGACATATCACCCTCGACCTGAACTGTGCTGAAGTCCAAAACATGAGACGGATCACCAACATACTTCCGGAGCATCGACACATGGAATACCGGATGAACACTCGACAAGTTGGCTGGCAAGGCAAGTCTATAAGCCACCTTACCAACCTTCGGAAGCACCTCAAAAGGACCAATAAACCGGGGACTCAACTTTTTCGTCTTCCCGAACCTCATAACACCCTTCATGGGTGACACATTCAACAGAACTTTATCTCCCTCCATGAAAAACATATCTCGGACCTTCCGGTCCGCGTAACTCTTCTGTCTAGACTGCGCCGTACGAAGTCGCTCCTGAATCAACTTCACCTTCTCCAACGCATCATGAACCAAATTGGTGCCCAGTAGCCTAGCCTCACCGGTATCAAAACAACCAATAGGAGATCTACACCTCCTACCATATAAAGCCTCATAAGGGGCTATCTGAATACTGGACAGGTAGCTATTGTTATAAGCAAACTCCGCTAGTGGTAGAAACTGGTTCCATGAACCCCCAAAATCAATCACACAGGCACGCAACATGTCCTCTAAAATGTGAATATTCTGCTCCAACTGCCCGTCGGTCTGAGGATGAAATGTTGTGCTCAACTCTACCTGAGTCCCCATAACTCTCTACAGAGCCCTCCAAAACTGAGATGTGAACTGAGTAACTCTGTTAGAAATGATAGAAACCGGAACTCTGTGTAATCGGACAATCTCCCTGATGTAGATACCAGATAACCGATCCAAAGTATAAGTAGTACTGACAGGAATGAAGTGCGCGGACTTGGTCAGTCGATCCACAATGACCCAAATAGCATCAAATCCCCTCGAAGTCCGTGGAAGCCCAACTAAAAAGTCCATGGTGATCCGCTCCCACTTCTACTCCAGAATATCTAACCTCTGAAGCAATCCACCTGGTCTCTGGTGCTCATACTTGACCTGCTGGCAGTTGAGACACCGTGCTACATGCTCGACAAAATCTCTCTTCATCCTCCTCCACCAATATTGCTGTCTCAGATCCTAATACATCTTCGCGGAACCTGGATGGATGTAATACCGCGAGCTATAGGCCTCTGCTAATATCATCTCCCGAACCCATCCACATTGGCCACGCAAATACGGCCATGCATCCTCATAATCGTGTCATCACCAATAGTCACATCCCTGGCATCACCTCGATGGACCCTGTCCTGAAGAACTAACAAGTGCCGGTCATCATACTAGCGTGCCCTAATCTGATCATAAAGAGAAGACCTGGAAACCATACTAGCTAATACCCGCGGAGGCTCTGAGAAATTCAATCTCACCAACTGACCTGCTAAAGCCTGCACCTCAAGTGCTAAAGGTCGCTCTGCTGCTAGAAGGTAGGCTAGACTCCCCAAACTCTCTGCTCTGCGACTCAGGGCATCTGCTACCACATTGGCCTTCCCTGGATGATATAAAATGGTGAGGTCATAGTCCTTTAGAATCTCTAACCATCTCCTCTGGTGCAAATTCATGTCCTTCTTCTTCAGCAGATACTGCAAACTACGATGGTCGGTGAAAATCTCAAACTGCACTCTGTACAAATAATGGCGCCAAATATACAAGGCATGAACAATGAAAGCTAACTCAAGATCGTGCACTGGATAATTCTTCTCGTGCACCTTCAACTGTCAAGACGCGTAGGCAACCACCCTACCGTCCTGCATCAATACTACTCTCAAGCCAACCCTAGAGGCATCACAGTAGACTCTATAAGAACCTGAACTAGTAGGCAACGCCAATACCGGAGTTGTGGTCAATGCTTACTTGAGCTTTTGAAAGCTCTCCTCACACTCATCGGACCATCTAAATAGAGCACCATTCTGGGTCAATCTGGTCAAGGGTGAAGCAATAGAAGAGAACCCCTCTACAAAGCGACGGTAATATCCTGCAAAACCAAGGAAACTCCTAATCTCTGTAACTGAGGATGGTTTGGGCCAACTCTGCACCGCCTCAATCTTCTTCGGATCAACCTGAATACCCTTACTTGACACCACGTGCCTCTAGAAAGCTACCAAACCAAGCCAAAACTCACACTTGGAGAACTTTGCATAAAGCCTCTCCTCCCTCAACCTCTGCAATACAACCCTCAAATGCTGAGCATGCTCCTCCTGGCTACGAGAATATACCAGGATGTCATCAATGAACACAATGACTAAAGAATCAAGGTAAGGCTGAAACACATTGTTCATCAAATGCATGAACGTGGTTGGGGCATTGGTCAGCCCAAATGACATAACCAGGAACTCATAATGACCATATCTGGTCTTGAAAGCAGTCTTCGGAATGTCAGAGTCCCGAATCTTCAACTGATATTACCTGGACCTCAAGTCAATCTTGGAGAACACTCTAGCTCCCTGAAGCTGATCAAACAAGTCATCAATACGGGGAAAAGGATACCGGTTCTTCACCGTAACCTTGTTCAACTGCCGATAATCGATGCACATGCGCATGGAACCATCCTTTTTCTTCACAAACAACATCGGCGCACCTCAAGGTGACACATTGGGCCGGATAAACCCCTTATCTAGGAGTTACTGAAGATGCTTCTTCAATTCCTTCAACTCCGCTGGTGCCATACGATAAGGTGGGGTAGAGATAGGTTGGGTCCCTGGCGCCAAGTCAATACCAAAATCAATGTCCCTGTCAGGTGGCATACCCGGTAGGTCTTCAGGGAATACGTCCAGAAAATCACGGACCGCCGGAACAGAATCAATATAAGGAGTCTCACTACCAACATCCCTCACAAAAGCCAGATAAGACTCACATCCCTTCCTAATCATACGCTGAGCCTTCAAGTAATAAATCACCCTGCTAGGCACATACTCCACCGAACCTCTCCACTCAATCCTCGACAATCCAGGCATAGTTAAGGTCACGGTCTTGGTGTGACAGTCAAGAACAACATGGCACGGAGATAGCCAATCCATTCCCAATATCACATCGAAGTCAACCATGCTAAGCAATAATATATCTGCCCGGGTCTCCAGACCCCCAATAGATATAACACAAGACCAGTCCACCACAATAGTATCACCCACCGGAGTCGACACATGGACAGATGTAATCAAGGACTCATGGGATATATCCAAGAAATGAGAAAATTATGATGAAACATAGGAATACGTGGAACCAGGATCAAATAATACCGAGGCATATCGGTGGAAGACTGAGATAATACCTGTAATCACCGCATCTGAAGCTATGACATCTAGTCTGGCTGGGAGTGCATAGAAGCGAGCCTGCCCTCCACCTTATCGACCTCCCCCTCTAGGGCGGCCTCTGACTGACTGGCCTCCACCCCTGGCTGCCTGAGCGGGTGGTGTAGAAACTGGTGCTGAATCTGGAGGCTGGCTCCTCTGCTGAAATGAACTACCAGAAAGGCGGGGACAATACCTCTTGATGTGAACCGGATCCCCACACTCAAAGTAACCCCTCTCAGCAAAAGACGGTGGGGACTGAAGGGAACCCCTAGAACCAGAATAGGTTCTAGAAGAGCCATGTGTTGAACAACCCTGAACTGATGTCGGTCGATATGAGCTCTGGGCTGGGAGGGTTCTGAATGATGAACGGCCCGGATGAGAGCTACGGGGACCGTGTTCTGATAAAGCACCACTGTAGACTGGACGGGCTGGCTGAGGAGGCCTAAATGAATGGCCTCTGATGTGCTGAGACTGACCTCCTGAGTGAACAACACCATAGCTACCAGAACCTCGAGGCCTCTTGGCCTCCCTCTCAACCCGCTCCTGAAGGCGAACTGACTCAATATCCCTGGCTATATCAACTACCTCCTCAAAAGAAGCACCAGATACCCTCTCCTTGGTTAGAAAGATCTGAAGCTGATAAGTGAGACCATCAACAAACCTCTTCTCTGTCTGTGGGAACTAGCTAGATGGCATGACATGCCAACTCAGAGAACCTCATATCATACCGCGTCACATTCATGTCCCCCTGGCGCAACTACTCGAACTCTCTATGCAGCTCCTCTCTACGGGACTGCGGTATATACTTCTCCAAAAAGAGAATGGAGAACTGGTTCCACGTAAGGGGTGCCGCATCAGTGGGTCTACACCTCTCATAGGCCTCCCACCAAGCAAGTGCAGCTCATGAAAACTGGAAGGTAGTAAATGGGACCCCACTTGCCTCTAATATCCCTGTTGTGTGTAGTATCCTCTGACACTTATCCAAGAAGGCTTGTGCATCCTCGCCCTCAGTTCCACTAAAAGTCGGAGGCTGGAGTCTGCTGAATATCTCAAACATGTGTTGCACATCATCAGCTAAAGTCGGGACCACATAATCTTGTACTGGAGCAATCGGTTGCACTGGAGCTATCCCATGTATCTGAAGCCCCTAGGTGACCTGCTTAGGTGTCCGGGCAGCTAGAGTCTGAGTGCCTCCCCCGGCCTGAGAAGTAGCGGCCCGAGTCCTCACCATCTGTGAGAGAATGAGAACAACAGAAGTTTAGTTCTAGAATTAAATAGAGTCGCACGACAGAATTCAACAATGTGGAATTTTCCTAAGGGTTCTGTAGCCCCTCGAAGATAAGTACAGACGTCTCCGTACCGATCCGCAAGACTCTACTAAACCTGCTCATGACTGGTGAGACCTATCTAACCTAGTGTTCTGATACCAACTTGTCACGACCTATTTTCGAAGTCGTGATGGCGTCTGTGGTGGAACCAGGCCAACCACCTATTATAACTAATCTAGATTCGATTACCAGAGAAAATATCATTTTTAACAAGTTTGAAGATAATAACAATAATAAATCTAAAACTGAAACCACCTATGAAACCAAAACTTCAGTCCTACAAATCCCGAATCCAGTGCCACACAGTCTTGAGCTGCTAATACATAATGTAAATCAAAGAGGAATGGACAACATAGTTTTAAAAGTAAATAACGACAGGTAGAATAGGACAGAGATGACGAGATCACGGTCGCCAGCTGCTACCTCGACAACTATGATGGAACTGTCAGCTACTCAATGACCAGAGCTTGGTCCCAATGTACCTGGATCTGCACACAAGGTGCAGGGGGTAACGTGAGTACACCAATCCAAAAATAACAAACCCAAACTATGGGTTGAGATGTAGTAATGAACTACAATATATAAACTTGGACATAACAGTAACATAACGGAGAATAACCAAAGATACACCAATGATGTTTGTACAATCTACACACCAACATATGATCATAAGGAATCGGAAATGACATGTACACAGTATCCCAAACTCCCACAAGGAAGTTCACTCAGTACTAGAATTGGCCTACAGGCCCAGGCAAAGTCCATCCTGGATTATACATAAACACAAGTGACGTAGTCACCTAGTACTGAGGAAAAGGCCAGTCCAGCTCCACGGATAAGATCCATTCACTCGGACAAGATCCATGTCCAGGGACGATCCATCCCTCAATAGATCAATAACTTCGGACAAGATCCATGCCCAGGGAAGATCCATCCCTCAATGTCTGTGCGCTCACTGGGGGGTGTAAAGTCTCCGGAGGGGCTCCTATAAGCCCAAGCGCTATATCAATCCAACGAAGCATGATTCGAGGATCGCTGCGCTGTGCAGTCCAATCTCATAATCGTCTCAATACCTGGCTATCGGCCTCACTCAGTCAATACCTTCCAGTCTCACTCACACGGCTCACGGATATAAGAATCAGCCCAAAACAATGATAACAAATAAATAAACTAACAATTACTGAGACTGAGGCATGAAACATAGCTATAACAGGACTGAGTACATGAAAGAAAATATTCACAGATAGAGACAGTAATAACTGACCATTCCAGTCTGAACATACTGGCGTGAAGCCTTAGCATTTATACTTAACATGATTTCTAATATATTCAAGGTAAATACAACCTTCACAGTACAAGTATCAGCCTGAATAACCATTAGGTAGTGCCATGGGACGAGACAAGCCACAAATATTTGGTGTACACCCGCTTGCCCGTCACTTGGCACGTGCGTCACCTTAGATAACATCAAATACCAGATAATTTAGGGTTTCGAAACCTCAGTTCCAAGTTTGCAAATGTTACTTACCTCAAAATCGGCTAAAATACTACTCCGCAGTGCCCTTGCCTCTAAATTTGGCCTCCGAATGCTCCAAATCTACCAAAAATCAGATTTATACCATTACAATATGCCAAAGAATGAAACCCACTCGAAATTTATCAAAGATACTCAAAAATCCCGAAATTGGTCAAACTCGACCCCCGGGCCCACATCTCGGAACTCGACAAACTTTTAATCAAAATGACCCTCATCATCTCACGAGTCTATACATATAAAGAATGCTGAAATCGGAGTCCAAATGATCCCTCAAATCACCCCTAGAAGGTCTCTTAAACTCAAGCCCTAGTTCTCCCCTTTTTCCACTGATTTTTCCCAATTAAATACCACTAATTAGGTATTAATCACATATAATCGAGTTATGAAGTCCAAAAATATTACCTCAATGAAGAACTATGGTCTCCCTCTTCAAAACCCCTCCAAAAGCTTGGAACGCGTATGAAAAATAGTGAGAAGAAGACCAAAATTCGCTAAGTCCAACTTGTATACTTTCTGCCCAGGCTTTCTGCACCTGCGGTCCCTCGTCTCGCAACTACGGACTGCACCTGCGGTCAAATCCACCGCACCTGCGACTTCTCCTTAAATGTCCTAAACCCGCACATGCGACTCAAATTCCGCACCTACGACTCCGCAGGTGCGGTCCCTTATCCGCATTTGCGACCTTCTACTGAGCCGACCAAAATCCACATCTGTGGATTCCTTTTCCGAATCTGCGGGACCGTACCTGCGGTTCCCCATCTGCAGGTGGGGTTTCACCAGAAAAATCACACCAGCAGCTATTGCTGCAATTTCCAACACCAAAACTTTCCGTTAACCACCCGGAATCAATCCCAAGCCCCTCGGGACCCCAATCAAACATACCAATACATCCCAAATGATTATTCAAACTTAGTTGCACTCTCGGAACACCCAAAATAACATCAAAACACCAAAATCACATCAAATTCAAGCCTATGAACTTCGAAATTCCTAAATTCCACTAACGATGCCGAAACTATCCAAAACACCTCCGACTAATCTGAAATTTTTCACACATATCCAAAATGGAATTACGAACCTGTTCTAACTTCCGGAATTCCATTCCGACCCCGATAGCCTATTTTCCACTGCCGTTCGAAAATCACCAAAAACTAACTTTTGCCAATTCAAGCCTAATTCTACACCGTACATCACAAAAATATTTCGAACACACCCCTAAGTCCCAAATCACCTAACGAAGCTATCCGAGCCATAAAACCCACATTCCGAGATCGTTTACCAATAAGTCAACTCTCAGTTGACTTTTCCAACTATAAGGCTATTTTTATAGACTAAGTGTCTCAACTCCTACTACAACCATTCCGAACTTGAGCCAACCGAATCTAATACATCATAAACAGTATAACCAACCTATGATCAGGTACAAACAGTAATAAAAATGCAAATTCTACGGAACGACCTACCGGGTCGTTACAGTAATGCACTAGGCTAACCTTTCAAGGATCCATGATAACCTTATTCATGACACATAAAGACACCCGTCAAATCCGGAACAAACATCCACAGTTCTCAACCAAATTAATAGAGCGCCTTCCAAGCCCGAACTCTCACATTAGCGCTAGTGCCAAAAATCTCCACACTTGGTTTCAATCTTCAATCAATCAAGTGACTACATGTTACACTTATAAAACCTTCCCCTGGGACACGCTCCCACAACCTTCCGCACCAGACGATGAGTCTGCAATCCCCTCCACCGGCCACACAAACACTGCAAAGTAATGAAGAATCCGCAATCAGTACGCAAGGCCTCTCATATAAAACACCGAGCTCAGGTGACACCAAAAACAATACCAGTTGACTCTAACCATCTGAGTCCTATCTCGCCCATCCGAGCTCGTGACATTCCTTCCAACACCAAATGGAAACCTTTATCATCGGCTTTCGATTCCCATGCTACCCACTGTACCTAATCATGCCAATATGCAAATGTATAAGAATTTCATCATAACTTCTGAACCACTAGTAGGGTACACACTTCATCATGTAGAAACCTTTTACTTAGCTCATGTCAGAAGAATCAATGCACCCGCAACCGAATTCCCATAATGCAATAAATACAATCCTCAAGTAGTGGTCTAGATCTCCATAACTCTTCCGGGATTCACTTCCGTACCGCCACAAATCACATGCATAACTTAACACGCTGGAGGAACTGATCATTGCCAACATCATGTCAATTCAACCATTGCTAACCGAACGAATTTCTTCAAATTTACTCTGGACTTTTTTCTTAGAAATAACAATGGCTCCATCCACAACATAACAAATTCAGTGCGCACCCATCCTGAGTGACCCCATTTCACGAGACCACATTGTCTAGAACCCATGAACCATCTCATACCCTCCTTGTGCGACACTCGCATCTTCAAATGGTACACCCATCTTGATAAATCCCTCCATAGATCTGAAGTCACCTTCCCCCCATTCCTCCATTGCTGCACCGCAAATCGCACATGAAATGGAACGCTCCAAACCCCTTTCATAACCCACTGCAAAAGCTCGATATTTAATCACACTACGGGCTCGAAATCCTTAGGCACCACACTTGACTTTTGAATTCACTAGGACCGTTGTTGAGAGTCACCCACTCTGACTTGGTCCCGAATATAATCAACTCCATGGCTCTGCTAGCACATGAACACCCTCTCAAAGAAACACCAGTCTGAATCGTCTTCCTTGTAACTCCCCTCCTATCATATCCAATCATCCTCGGTGTAGTAGTCAATATTCCAAATTAGTCTGTAGACCTAGTCACTGTCTACCATGAATCCTGAATCACTCTAAACGTTTCCCAAGGAACATAATCATCCTTCTACAGAACCCATATGCCACTCTCCCACTTCGGCCGAACTCATTTAAGGAGCTATTGGACTCCTGTTTCTCACACTTGGCCTTCAATAAGTTTACCCGCCGTAAGACACTTTCCACATGTCATTCCTCATCCTTCATTGCCCAGTTGTTGCCTTACATCAAAATCCATCTCCATAGCGCTTGAACCAATAGATCGCCACCAAATTTAAACCTCTCTGAAGATCACCTTCCTCGAGCCATCAACATTAGAAACACTAACTCTATCCCGAAACCGCCACACACCGCCATCTCTGACAACCGCATCTTAGACACCGTTTCCCAATACACTCCCCCGAAGGCAAATTGAAGAAGGCCATAATATCGGTGAACCTTAACGCATTCAACAAGGACGATGACACCACATCACAATTGAGAACTCTATCATGCTCGAAAATAACAAGCCTTGATACTCCATCAACCCAAACTTTAACATTCCTAGTCCGATAGCCTTTCCTCTTCCGGAAATAAAATAGTGAATCTCTGAATCATGCACCGAGTAACATCTTCCTTCAAGTCATTCACAACCTCGACGCCAGGACAAGCATCCTACTAGTCCACAACTACTGCGCGATGGCAGCGCATGAATCTTTATAACAATCGATGCCAAATCTCAAAACCTTAGGTAATACTAATACTGAGTTGAAACGATAGAACGACCTTCCGCAAGGCGACGACAAGAGTCCAATCACAAACTGTAGTATCATTATAATCCCTCGATTCCCAATTTATAATAAGCGCTTCACGTCGCATGAGATTGAATAGAAAGGAAATGAAGGCATAGGACTCAAGGAATCAAATCGCACGATGAGGAATCAAGAAGGGAAGTGGTCCTAACAGCCATGTAGCCTCTCAAAGATAAGAACAGACGTCTCCATACCGATCTGCAAGACTCTACTAGACTCTCTCATGACTCGTGAGACCTACAACCTAGTGCTCCGATACCAACTTGTCATGGCCCATTTTACCTCTCTAAAAGGCATCATGAAGGTACTTAGTCGGTACGACTAGGTAACCATATTAACATTGAAATAACCAAAAGTAAAGAATAATAAAAACTAACTAAGCTTCATAATTACTATATAAAGGCAAAAGAATTATCGCTCGACATATACAAGTGAATCCAATTACAAATTATACACATCACTTTGCAAAACCCGGAACCATGAGTCACAAGCTCTACGAAATCTATCTACAGTATGCTATACAAGAGTCTAAGAAGTACAGAAGGAAACAAATAAAGATAGAGGGGGACTCCGAGGATCTGCTAATGCGTGCATATATACGTTAAAGTCTCTGGTGGCTGTTGCTGCTGACTAATACTAAGGCGGACGAGAAGTACCTTGATCTGCACACGAAAAACATGTGCAGGAAGTGCGTGAGTACACCACAATGGTACCCAGTAAGTGCCAAGCCTAACCTCGGTCGAGTAGTGACGAGGTCAGGTCAGGGCCCTACCACTATAAATATAATGAATTTAAGCAGTAGGAGATATTTATTACAGTAAATTAATTACGGAAATCTATAGTACATACAAGTCAAGAAAGCCCTCAGCTAAGAACAAGGAATAACAATAGAGGGATCTCCCGGGATACTATCCCGTACTCCCAAAGTAAATATATAGTACATGGGGATATCCTCGAATATGTCCGTAGTCCCAAAATAACTATGTAGTACAGGGGGATCTCCCGGAATACGTCTGTAGTCCCAAAATAAATATGAAGTAGAGGGGGATCTCTCGGAATACGTCTGTAGTCCCAAAGTAAATATGCAGTGTTGGGGGATCTCCCGTAATACGTCTGTAGTCCCAAAGTAAATATGCAACTCAACCAATAAATAAAACAGTTGCAGCAATGAAATCTACAGTTTAGGCTATGTCCAATTCAAGGGAAAATAGGAGTTTCACTAAACATGCTGCACAAAGTCCAAATCAGCGGTCAAAACATGTAGACATGCTTCCCTAATTTAAACAACGTAATTACATATACTAGTGTAGTTCAAATCAGATTAAATAGGTTATGATTTAGTAGAAAATGGATTTTTACAACAATAGCCTGTGTACGAACTCGTCACCTCACGTACACGACGCTCATATATCAAACAATACCAAAATCCTAAGGGAAAATTCCCCCACACAAGGTCAGGCAAGCCACTTACCACGAACCAAGCTCAAATCAATCCGAAACCACGATCTTGCAATGATTATCCAACTCCGAATGACCCGAATCTAATCAAATCAATTACATAACGTAAATATAAATACAAGTAACTATTTTAGCTAATGAATTCGAAGCTAAGGCAAGAAAATAAGGAAAACGCCCAAAAAGCCTCCTCGGGCCCACGTCTCGAAATCGGGTAAAAATCACAAATTACGAACACCCATTCACTCACTAGTCTAACCATACCAAATTAGTCTAGTTTTATACTAAAATTCGGACTAAGAACTTTTCTCAAATTTTTCCTAATTTTTCACTCTAAATCACTACTTTAATGTTGAAGTTAAATACATAATCATGGGAATTATCCAAAACTAGGTAAGAATCACTTACCCCAAACACTCACGCAAGAATCTCTCCAAAAATCGCCTTCTACCGAGCTCCCAATTAAATTTGATGATATGAACTCAAAACCCTCATTTTTTATCTTTAAATTCTGCCCAGGTGTTCTTCTTCGCGTTCGCGGGTCCACCCAACGTGTTCGCGATGAACAAAAACTCTTCTCAGGCAGCTTCTAGTATAATAGTCATAACATTATGCACAAAACTCCAAATAATAAATGGTTTAATGTTATGAAAACTAGACTACAAGATCTACAACTTTCATGTTTTGGGTATTCTCCTAATTCCTTATAGATTTCGAGATATAAGCTGCCAAAGTCAGCCCTACGCGACACAAACTTGTTCTTTATCTTCCCGGACAGCCTGAAGTGTACCAGCCATAACATTTAATACACAAATCCAAATGCTAATTGATTTACATTTCTGAAAACCAGACACAAAGGAATAAAACTTTCAGTTTGATATCATCTCCAAATTCCTTATAGATTGCGAGATATGAGCTTCTGAAGACAGACCTGCGAAACATAGATTTTCTTCTTCGCGAATGTGAGGATCACTTCGCAAACGCGAAGAACAAAATCCCAGAAGCCAAATCCTTCTTCACGAACAGGAGGGTATCCCTGTGAACGCGAAGAACAACGCCAGACACCAGCATCAGCTATTGCAAAATGTCACGACCCCAAATTCGATGCCGCCCGTGATGGCGCCTATCATGGAACTAGGCTAGCCAAACAATCACCTATTTACATAATATTTTCATAAATTCAAAAACGGTATCCAATATTTCATAAACATCTTTAAATTCCCAAATTTCACGCAAAACCAAACAAAGTAAATAGTCTAATTACTACCCCAAGACCTGGAGTCAACCCATCATGAGCATCTACGAGTAGTACAAAATAAACTCTACTGTCATAATACATCAAGTCTCGGAACGAGGAAAAAATGCAAGAACAAGGAAGGGAAAAGAGAAAGCTGTGGACGCTGAATAGCTACCTCAAGATCCCAACTCCGGCTCCACGAATAGAGGAAAAAAGCTAACGCTCGGAACCAGCACCTGTATCTGCACACAGGGGTGCAGGAAGTAATGTGAGTACGCCAACTCAGTAGTAATGAAAGTAAATAATGCCTAAGGCTATGAAACAAGTAAAATCAGTCATAAATGCACAGTAACTGAAGTCTTGCTTCCAGAAAACCCAGATAAGTAATTTGTAGCATTTACAATTTTTGTTCAGTAAAATATCCTTGAAAGTATATCTTTGCTACGGTTACTATAGAAGTCAAAATAGTTCAGTGTCAGAAAAAGATTCAAAATTCATGAATAGTTTCTACAAGTAAAAACAGGTGTAATAAACTGCCCATTGGGCGTACAACCACTCAGCATCAATCACTCAGCATGCCTCCCAGTCACTCAATATCAGTCACTCAGCAAGCCTCACAATCACTCAGTATCTGCCCCTCGGGTTACCTCACAGCCACTCATGCCTCCCAAACCTCTCGTCACTCGGCATTTGGCCCTCGGTACTCGGCACTCGCACTCAGTAGGTACCTGCGCTCACTGTGGGTGTACAGACTCCGGAGGTGCTCCTACAGCCCAAGCGCTAATATCAATCCATCTTGTGGCATAAATCACTCAGGCTCTCAGCCTCTCACATATCATAACAATGTAACATGTTGCGGCATGCAGGCCGATCCATAATATCCTCACAATATTGGCACTCGACCTCACTCAATCAGAAACTCTCAAAAAGCCACTCGGGCTATCAACGAACAGGGTACTCGACCCAAAATAGTATTTATATCACAAAATAGTGTAAACAAGTCTGAGTTTCGAAAACAGTTTAACATGGAATGACTGAGTATAAATCACAATCAATACAGTGAGGAATATCAGAAAATAGCCCCCAATGGGTCTAAATAGGTCGGCACAAGGCCCCAAACATGGCTTATAGCCCAAATATTATAATAGTCTGAAAGCACGATTTAACATATTATCTAAAGTAAATACGCAACTCAATAGTTACCACGGGAAGGACCAAGTCCAAATCTCAAATCAGTGTACGCCACACACTCGTCATCCAGCATGTGCGTCATACCAAAATAGTGTGAAAATGCTGAGTCCGGGGTTTCATACCCTCCGACAAGATTTACAGTCATTACTTACCTCAAACCGGCCCGAACACTACTCCTCGATACGCTTGCCCCTCGAATCGGCTCCCAAATGCTCCGAATCTATTCAAAACTAGATTAATATCAAGATATGCTAGGGAGACGAAACCCATTAAAATTATCACAATTAGGCACAAATCCCAAAAGTTGCAAATTCATCTTTGCTGCAGTTGACACATGAGCGAATTTTCAGATTCTCAAAAGGTCTCCAAAAAGGTGTCTTGTAAGCAGTGGCGAAGCCAGGAATTTTTCTTAGGGTGTTCAAACTTAACACAAGTAAAACAAAATTCATGACAAGAATGTTCAATATATAATATATATATATATATACCTCTAAAACACAATATTTTACCTATATACCCAGGGTTATCCTTACCCTAATGTAGCTTCGCCCATGCATGTAGGGTACCTGCAATTTCGAATAACAGCGTGAAAAAAGATGCATGCATCATCTGAATCGGAAGATGACAAGGTAGATGCATGGTAAATAACGACTATGAACAACAATCTAGTGAACGAAGTGGGTCTTCCAGCAGAGGTCAAGGAAAGGGTACTGCCTGATTCAAGGCTAGAATTCATGGTTTAATATGTTATATGCCTTATATTTTATGTGCGTTAATGATAAAAACACACTTTTTATGTGCATAATAGAGTCTATTTCATGTGTAGGTTAATTGGAGATGGAAACTGAGCTAAATGGATGCAAATACATCGAAAATACGCTCAAGAGGCAAGAAGGAGTGCACTGGACTATAGCCGGCGATAGAGCCCAAACGCCTGACCCTGCCTGGCGTTAGCCAGGCGTTAGAGCTGAAACGCCAGCCTTAGCCTGGCGTTAGCCAGGCGTTAGGGCCCAAACGCCAGGTCCCAAGTTCGGTCAATTCCGAGTTTTGACGAGTTTAAGTGTTTCCCGGTTGGAATAGAAGTCCCCTACACGTTTAGGGTTCGTCCTAAACATATAAATAGACCCCGTAAACACAACTTGAAGGGAGAATTCAAAAGATTCAAAGGATTCGAAGTATTCGAGGGATTCGAAGAGACGGACGGCAAGACATTAATTTGTACAGATTTTCTTCATTACTTTGTAATTTCATTATGCAAGTTATTTTAGAGTTGATTCTTTTGAACATGTTTACCTATCTTCTTTAATCTAGAGTTTTTGTAGAACCCGTTGGAGGATGAACTTATTGTGTTATTAATAGAGTTGAAAATAGTTGTTTTCACCTGATCAAGAAGCATCTTTGCGTTTTGGTTCACGCAAATCTTTAGGAATTTTGCGCCACTCTATAGTTATTTTTTGGGTAACTTTGACTTTTAGTTTTGAGCAGAGGAGGAAAAATCTTGCTGGTTTGGAGGGATTGAATGATTCTTTTTTCGGTTGTAGTAATTTGTCTTTGCTTTTTGTTGTATCTGGAAACAATATATATTACATGGGAGGTTTACCTTTTCCGCTTTTTATCTCTATATATATTTACAAGAAACTGTTCAATTGCTATCTACAAAAATTAATTTGAAATTTTCCCTAGATGGAGATGAATAATTTCTTGTATTCGTTCTATACGTCCAACAGTCAATCTATGGTACCTCACAGAAGAAATAATAGTTATGAGTTGTGACTGGTTTTGAATGATGCCCAAACTTAGAGCTATTACTTCAGTTTGTCTGTAGGCCTTTTCCCAGGGAATATCTCCAGGAATTGGATCCTATACTATACAAATCGACATCCATGCCACGTTCTGCCCTACTGATCCATAGTAGTCATTCATCTGTCACTTGAAGTTCTATCTCTTTGTTTTTCAACATCTCGAATACCTCCTTAAAGCATGATATCGGCGATCACCGAACTGAACACCGAACTTTTTAAAATTATAAATCGCAAACCAACCAAATAACCAAAACAGAGTAAACCGAAATCAAAATTTTTTGTCTAACCGATTTTTTCGATTCGGTCGGTATTATGTCCATCCCACTTTAAAGAAATATTTCGTGTACCGTCATTTACATCTACTGCGCTATAACGAAACAATTTGACTAGCCAAAAAAAATTCTTACAGTACTTCCTCCATAAATATTTTACTACCTTTATTGTACCCTTCTGTTTTTCACCGCATTATGCAACCACCTTTTGATTTGTATCAACAGTCACCTATGTATATTAATATGATGTAATGCCACCATCAGATGATTTAATTGCTGGCTATGGTTTCTTAATGCACTAACTACGGTGACATTTCAGTCATTTGAAGATAAATTTTAGTTTACACGCACAACTGAAGACCAACACCGGTAAATTTTGTTGACACTTGTGCACGGTATGACAGTAACTTTCTTTAACAGTGACATCACAAACTTGGGCTCTCTATATAATCTTCTGGTTCCTTTCTTTCTTCATTTTGTATATGTTGGTCTTTAAGCTTAATATAGCTTAATTTTAAGTTTAGTGTAGCTTAATTTTAAGCTTGGTGTAGCTTAAAGAGAGTGAATGGAAAATGATGGGAAAGAAATGGAGGGAAGTAAAATTTTGAATTAGTGCACTTTGTCCCTCATCGGAAGAAGGAAAGAAAATCTATGTATATATATACAGAAGCTCTTCCTCTAGCTCTTAAAGAGTTGAGAAGAAGGCAAGCCTCGCGCCGTCGTCATCGCTCGACTTCGGCTTCGGCTTCAGATTTTAAATCCGTTTTTAAATTTCCCGCAATATTCACACCTGTTCAAAACAGCTACGGCTGTTCTAAAACGAAATTGGCTATAGATATGCCTTGAATCCCAGAATTTTTACTTACTAAATTTTCTGATCTTTTTCTTCTGCACAAATATTCCAGTGTGTTCTACTGCCATCGAGTGGTTCATCGATCACCGGAGTTTTAGGTACCGATACGCTGGTGAGTTAAATCGTTCTATCCTAGGAGGATATATTCCAAAACCTCGGGTACTTGAGGGAAATAATTTCCTTAAGGACACACTGTGTATTCAATGGGCTCGATTTATTCCTATACTGTTTTCAAAATTCATTTTGACATTCTTGTTCAACTAACTTTCTGTTTCTATATTTTTTCAGAAAGTTTACTGCTTTTATTTATTTTACAACAATACAGATAATAACAATCTTAAGAAAATTATATTTTTTATTATATTCTGTATTCTGTTTGTGGAGATTAAAACCTTTGTGTTTTCTACTCCGTCTGAATTTTATTATTCTGATTTGAAGATATAAAAACTTCATCAGAGTTTTGAAATTTAGAAAAATGATTTATGGAACATAAAAACTTCGTTGTTTTCTGTGAAACAGTATATAAAAACTTTGGTTTTTATTTATTATACATACTATTTATTGTTAATTACAGTATTGTTTACTGTTCTGGTTTTGCCATTGATTGAACTAATCTGTTGTTGACAGTGAGAAATGGCAATTGATAACAGAAATTCTTCTGCGACTGCTGCGGCAACGACGATAGCCTTGTCAAGCCGGACTGTTGTTGCACCGACAGAAAAGCCAGGGAAATTTTCTGGAGCCAACTTCAAAGGATGGCAGCAAAGGGTGTTCTTCTGGCTTACCACACTTGGTATGCATAAATTCACTAGTGAAGAGCCTCCAGTGCCTGCTGCGGACATGCCGGACAATGAAAAGCTCATAGTTATTGAGGCGTGGAAGCAAGCAGATTTTCTTTGCAAAGGCTATATTTTAAGTGCTTTAGAGGATGACTTGTACAATGTGTACAGTGCGATGAATACTTCGAAAAAATTATGGGACGCAATTGAGAAGAAGTACAAGACAAAAGATGCATGCTTGAAGAAGTTCGTGGTTGCCAAGTTTCTAGACTATAAAATGATAGACATCAAAACGGTGGGAACCCAAGTTCAGGAACTTCAACTTATTTTTCACGACCTTATTGCTGAAGGTATGGTCGTGAATGAAACATTTCAAGTGGCTGCAATGATTGAAAAATTGCCTCCTTCGCGGAGAGATTTCAAGAACTATCTTAAGCACAAGCGCAAAGAAATGAAGTTGGAAGATCTTGTGATTCATATCAAGATTGAGGAAGACAAAAAAATAGCCGATAAGAAGTCTCGTGGAAATTCATCGATCATGGGAGCTAATATCGTTGAGGAGACTGCTCCAAAAAGTAAGAAGAGGAAGAGATCTTCTGGACAGAATAAGGAGTAGAACAAAAAGAAATTCAACGACAACTGTGGAAGAGTTGGTCACAAAGCCCCTAATTGTCGTCTCCCGAAAAAGGATAAGAAGAAGGGACATGCCAACATAGTGGAGAAGAACGATGACATTGATGATCTCCGTGCAATGCTTTCGGAATGCAACTTAGTTGGAAATCCGAAGGAGTGGTGGATTGACTCCGGAACCACTCGACATGTTTGTGCTGTCAAAGAAGCATTTTCAACTTACTATACTGCTGGTCCCAAAGAAGTTATTTCCATGGGAAATAACTCAACAACCAAGATTGAAGGTTATGGGAAGATATTCCTAAAGATGACTTCTGGCAAGGTGTTAACGCTCAACAACGTTCTTCATGTTCCTACTATTAGGAAGAATTTAGTTTCTATTTCTTTACTTGTTAAGAATGGATTCAAATGTGTATTTGTTTCTGATGAAGTTGTTGTAAGCAAGAATAAAATGTATGTTGGAAAAGGCTATCTGACGGAGGGCCTTTTCAAACTAAATGTAATGGTTGTTCACAATATGAGTAAAATTTCAGCTTCTTCTTATTTGTTGGAGTCAGATGATTTATGGCATATTCGTTTAGGACATGTCAATTATAAAACTTTGCGGAAGTTAATTAATTTAGAAGTATTGCCTAAATTCGAATGTAATAAATCGAAATGTCAAATATGTGTGGAATCTAAGTTTGTAAAACATCCTTATAAGTCTGTTGAAAGGAATTCAAATCCTTTGGACTTAATTCCTACTGACATTTGCGATATGAAGTCGACACCATCTCGAGGTGGGAAAAAGTATTTTATTACTTTTATTGACGATTGCACTCGATATTGTTATGTTTATTTTCTTAATAGTAAGGATGAAGCAATTGAAGCATTTAAGCAATACAAGAATAAAGTGTAAAATCAATTGAATAAAAAGATCAAAATGATTAGAAGTGATAGAGGTGGAGAATATGAATCTCCGTTTGCAGAAATATGTTCGGAATATGGAATTATCCATCAAACTACTGCACCTTACACACCTCAATCCAACGGAATGGGGAAAAGGAAAAATCGGATATTAAAGGAAATGATGAATTCTTTATTAATAAGTTCCGGATTACCGCATAGTTTGTGGGGGAAAGCTATCCTTACAGCTAACCAAATACTCAACAGAGTACCCCACAACAAAACGCAATCTATTCCATATGAAAAATGGAAAGGAAGAAAACCCAACTTGACATATTTCAAAGTGTGGGAGTGTCTAGCAAAGGTACAAGTTCCTTTACCTAAAAGGGTTAAAATCGGACCAAAAATAGTAGATTGTGTTTTCAGTGGATATGCTACAAACAGTAAAGCATGTCAAATTTTAGTCCATAAATCTGATAATCCCGAGATTCATATTAATACGGTAATGGAATTAGATAATGCTGAATTCTTTGAAAATTATCCGTATAAAACTGAATGTGAGTCATTAAGTGAAAGACCTAAACGACCTCAGGAAGAACCAAAGGAAAATACTCCAAGTGTAGAAGATCCAAGGCGTAGCAAACGTCAAAGAATATCTACTTCCTTTGGACCAGATTTTGTGACATTCTTGCTTGAAAATGAACCTCAAACTTTTAAAGCAGCTATGTCGTCTTCCGATTCAGCATTTTGGAAAGAGATAGTCAATAGTGAGATTCAATCAATTTTGAATAACCATACATGGGAATTGGCTGATCGTCCTCCTAGAAATAAGCTTTTAGGTTTGAAATGGATCTTTAAACGGAAAATGAAAGTTGATGGCACCTCCGAGGAATATAAGTCAAGACTTGTTGTCAAAGGTTATAGACAAAAGGAAGGCCTTGATTACTTTGACACTTACTCGCCAGTAATGAGGATAACATCTATTAGGATGTTAGTGGCTTTAGAGGCCGTGTATGGTCTTGAAATCCATCAAATGGATGTTAAAACAACTTTCTTAAATGGAGAATTGGAGGAAGAGATATAAATGGAACAATATGAGGGTTTTGTGGTTCCTGGTAAAGAAAATAAAGTGTGCGAACTTGTTAAGTCGCTTTATGGACTTAAACAAGAACCCAAATAATGGCATGCCAAATTTGACCAAACAATGTTGGCAAGTGGCTTTAAGATCAACGAGTGCGACAAATGTGTTTACATTAAAAACACTCCAGGTCATGAAGTCATTATTTGTTTATATGTTGATGACATGTTGATAATGAGCAAAAGTATGGCAGATATAAATGCTACAAAGCGCATGTTGGCTAGCAAATTCGACATGAAAGACTTAGGAGTTGCTGATGTGATCTTAGGAATCAGAATTCACAAAACTCCACAAGGTCTAGCATTATCACAGTCTCACTACATTGAAAAGGTACTTGACAAGTTCAAGTATTTGGATTTCAAAATTGCCAAGACTCCAATTGACGTGAGTTATGCACTTCAAAAGAATGAAGGTGAAAGTGACTCACAACTGGACTATGCAAGAGTATTGGGAAGTTTGATGTATATCATGAATTGTACGCGACTGGATATAGCATGTGCTATTAGCAAACTGAGTCGGTTTACATGTAATCCCAATCATATACATTGGATGGCAAGGAAACGAGTTTTGGGGTATCTGAAACATACCCAAAATTATGAGTTGCATTATAACAAATATCCCTCCATGATCGAGGGATATAGTGATGCAAATTGGATCACCGGATCATCTGAAGTTAAATCCACGAGTGGATATGTTTTCACAATTGGGGATGGAGCGGTGTCTTGGAAATCATCCAAACGAACGTGCATCGCCCGTTCTACAATGGAATCTGAATTCATAGCTTTAGATAAGGCCGGTGAAGAAGCTGAATGGCTTCGGAATTTATTGGAAGATATTCCATTTTGGCCCAAAACTTTGGCACCTATTTGTATATATTGTGATAGTCAAGCGGCAATAGGCAGGGCAGGGGGCGTAATGTATAACGGAAAATCTCGTCATATACGACGGAGACATAATACCGTTAGACAACTACTCTCNTAGCAGACTGGAGATCCCAAGGGCTAGTTTCAAAGAGATCAAACAAAGTTATGAATGACGGTTCAACATTGTCAAATAACTCAACCCATTCTTGTGATGAAGACAATGTTCAAAAACAAGGTAAAGCATTAAGGCTTTTTGATAAGTCAATAAAACTTAGAGCTTTTTAATGATTTGCTAAGTCTAGCAGGATATGACCAGATAGTGTGTCTTTAGGATTACACGTTTAGGAATCACCTATGTGAGTGTGAAGTGTAAGCCGCTTCAGGGAGAATGAAAGTAAATGCCCATTCTCTAAGCACTCATGAAACCAGGCAGTGTTCATGGCTGAAACGAACACAACCGTGAGAACCATAAATGGTTAAGGATTGACTGTGTGACTTATGTTGTCTAGGTATACAACAAAGATCGACGGTTCAAAGATATCAAATCTACCGATTGACCGAGATTATCCGATATAAGTTCACTATGGAAAGTTCAAAGGGAAACCTACTTATCCAGATGCAATTAATTCTTGCATGTAAAACACACACACATCCGTGCATTCCTTTATTTTATAGCCATTCCCCACTCATGTGGGGGATTGTTGGTCTTTAATCTTAATGTAGCTTAATTTTAAGCTTAGTGTAGCTTAATTTTAAGATTGATGTAGCTTAAAGAGAGTGAATAGAAAATGGTGGGAAAGAAATGGAGGGAAATGAAATTTTGAATTAGTGGACTTTGTCCCTCATCGGAAGAAGGAAATAAAATCTATGTGTATATATAGAAGCTCTTCCTCTAACTCTTAAAGAGTTGAGAAGAAGGCAAGCCTCGCGTCGTCGTCATCGTCGCTCGCTCGGCTCGGCTTCGGCTTCGGCTTCGGATTTGGATTTGGATTTGATCAAAGATCGATTGATTGATTGATCTTTTTGGACAAAATTACATTCAAATTAATTATTAAATTAATTAACTAAAAATTCAAATCCGGAATGACCCACGACCCGATCCGGTATGACCCGTTTTTCTTTCTCGGATTATTTTAAATCCGTTTTTAAATTTTCCGCAATATTTTACACCTGTTCAAAATAGCTATGGATGTTCTGAAAGGATTCACACTTGTTCCAACAACTATGATTGTTCTGAAAGGTTGCAAAATATTTTTAGAAACAATACAAAATTGGCTATAAATATGCCTTGAATCCCAGAATTTTTACTTACTAAATTTTCTGATCTTCTTCTTATTCTTCTTCTTCTACACAAAATATTCCAGTGTGTTTTACTGCCATCGAGTGGTTCATCGATCACCGGAGTTTTAGGTACCGATACGCTGGTGAGTTAAATCGTTCTATCCTAGGAGGATATATTCCAAATCCTCGGGTACTTGAGGGGAATAATTTTCTTAAGGACACACTGTGTATTCAGTGGGCTCGATTTATTCATATACTGTTTTCATAATTCATTTTGAAGTTCTTGTTCTACTAACTTTTTGTTCTATATTTTTTCAGAAAGTTTACTGCTTTTATTTATTTTACAGCAATACAGATAATAACAGTTTCATTTTTCAGCTACACTGTAAGTTTTAAAAAAAAAACCAGTGTACTCCATTTATCTTATATTTTAATTTTGTTATTCCTAAGTTTTATGCAAGTTACAATTTAAAATTTCCACAGATTTTAATACAATATAGCATATGACATTCATGTTTATTCATAGTGTTTCCTCTTACAAGGAAATGAAGAAAAATTAGATGCACAATCAAATTCACACCAACATTACTTTGCGAGAAAATAAACCATCCAAACTAAATCGACAAGCTATAATCTCAACAGAGCACATAATTATACCTGCCATCATGTCTAACATTCAATTGTTTCAATTGTTTTCTTTATATAATTCCTCACGCTCAATTACTTTTTCCTACAATTTTATTCTTCACATGTTGCAGGAAACTCAAAAGATGGAGCAGCGATATACCATCTGTGAAATCACGCCATCCATTAGAGATTGGACTTGTAAAATACAAGTTGTATGACAAAATCCGCCCCAAAATTAGCAAAGATCAGCGGGTACACTTTCATACAACCATCGTCCAGGACGAAAACGTAAGCTCACAAACATCTCAACTACATAGTAAAACTTCTACCATATCTGTAAAGACTTTCTCCATCTTAGATGTTAACAAATTGCAGGAAGATCAAATCTGCATCATAACATATGGTCTTGAAGTCCCACATTATGACAACATATTCAAATATTTCCACACATAACTCACCTCAGGAGCTAAAGTTAGGGAACCGTCACGTTTTGCAATACTCATGCACAAATTCGAATGGGTCGTAGATACCTTCAGTATTGTCGAACAAGTTACAGAGAACTATGAAGAAGAATCAATGTTACCATCGCCTACAAGATTAAACATGGTGTCCTTTGCCGATATCAAGAAACAGATTCCAGGAGATGAATTCGGTAAACAAAAATGACTTTATACCATTTTATTTTTTGCTGTAGAAAAACGTGGTTCTTCATTATCAAATTTAAATAGCTTCATCCTACTTTTATACACATATGCTTTTCCAAAGCATACTTGGTATCAGTTGTGGCAAATTGTGGCACCATGAAATATAAAGGGAGCGAAAACAGAAGACTTCAAGAGGTTATTCTTATATACGACAAGTAAGTAATATACACTTTAACTACCTCTAACAACAAAATATGTATTTAACATTGCATCCTTAATTCCATAGGAAAAAACCTTTTCTGTTCACTGTATGGGGAGAATTGACTGATAACGATGGAACTGAACTACTGTAGCAGCTACATAGATATCCTGTCATTGTTGCAAAACGAATAGTTGTTTCTAACTTTAAACAAGGTATTCCCAAGTTACTTTACATCACACATGTACATTAATGTTTAGCCTTATTCATGAACAAGTATATGATATGTAGAGGTCCGACTAACAACAAGATTCAACTCCTCAATCGACCATTTGTACCTGCAGGCAACAAAGTTAATGAACTGGTATGAAACGATTTTTATTTTCACACCAATACATTCCATTTATTAATACCCTATTATATAAAAAATCTCACAATATCTACTATTATATTGCAGGGAAAAGGACAACAAGCACATGCTAATTGAATACACTCTCAAAAGTACATCAGATTCGCCTTCGACCCTAAATGTTGCACCTTTTGAAGATCAAATAGTTTCCATTTCAAGCATTCATTCACAGTCCACCGTGAGTATATTAAAACATATGACTCGGGTTTGGCATCAATTGTTATTTTTCTTCTATATCGGATTAAAAATAGCCTCTTGCAAACTATTCTATGTTGTAATTACTAATTAGTATCTTTTTATTATTTTCTCAACAGACACAAAGTTTTTATGTTGAAGGAGAAATATCATTGCCAAGTGAATTTCAATTTTTTTTCGTACTTCTATGCCCAGAATGTCAACATCTTGCACGAATCAAACGCAAAAAGAAAATTCTCTGTATCAACTGCAAGCTACAGAGAATGTTGATTCCAAGGTAATAACAACTCTTACCATTGACATACTATGACTAACGACATCTGACAGCTAAAACTTTATCATCACGAAAACACAACATTGCAGATGTGAATTTGAAGTTGACATAGCAGGCGGGAGCGGTACAATAACAGCAGTAGTCTCAGACAAACTAGCTGAACAAATGCTTTCACTGACAGTAGACGAAATATATGAAATCACCGTTGTCAAGGTGCATATACTGACAACTCTAGAATCATTTTGCATCGAAATGAATTTAAAGTCTTCACTTTACTCATTATGTGGTAAACGTTTTTCCCCAGAAATAATTGTTACCTGTTGAGCATGTCAGAAAGCACCTACTAAAAGAGCTGTTCAAAATTCATTTACAAAAATCACTACATAGAATACCAAATAGACCACCCGATAGCTTTGCCGTCTTATCTTACGCGCACAAATAGAGTGTCTTCGACTTGGCACAAAATTCAACGTCAGCTACTATTGGCGACGAAAGTAAAAGAAAGGTGCAATTCATCACTTCTGAAGAAGTAGATCGTAGTCTATCAGCACAACATAGAAACCTAAGGAAGAAATCCCACATACAATCAGCAAGTCCTCTGCAAAAATAATCAAGGTTAGAAATTGATACTTGATGTGTCATACTCTTTTTGTGTGTAAAAACAAAATCAAACAAGGTACACATAATAAACAACCACAAACACAAACAACAAGTTCATATATAATAAAAGTTTTGTCAGGTAGAACAAGAACTTAACTTATTATCTGCGATACAAGTTGCAACCCCGTTCCTCCATGGACTTTGCCCAACTTTCACGTTCATTGCTTAAATTAAATGAACTTCCATTTTTTGATGCTCTTGTATCCTCTTCAGAAGATAAATTGGGGTTTGGAGGTCTAGCTTTGTTGCATCAAGATAATCACTTCGTTCCAATTTATTCACTGATATGCGAAATGACAATTGTAAATCTCAAAAAAAAAATTGTTGTCTGCTTTTAAGCTACTTAATGAACAATTACATTTATTGCTCTCAATTTCTGTAGACTTATGGATTTTTCTTATACGGTAAAGCCTATGTTGCTCGCACGGCAGTACAATTTCGAAAATTTTTAACAATTCAAAACAAAATCTATGTCCAATGTCTTTACAATTCTTGGTCCAAATTACATATTCTCAACTACTCTTTAGCAATTAACTCCCAGTTTGCTGTTCATACAGATGCCTCATCAGATTTGAAGTCCAACAAAGGTCGCCTCAATGTTTTTTGATAGCCAATACCAGTTGTGATATTTCCCTTCAAGGCAGATTTTGGTAATGTTGTTTGCTAAAGTACCATTATCCAAATTTTGTGTAAATAACTACATAGATTTTCATGGACTATTTGCTGCAGTACAATGTTTCACATTTTGTATAAATAGCTCGGCAAACTGACTCTTACCAAAGCAGATTTATCGGTGTTGTTTACTGCAGTACAATTTCCCACATTTTGTGTAACTAACTACGCAGATTTTCATAAACTTTTTATTGTCAGCTATGCAAACTAACTCTTTGTATAATCTGGTAAAATCCATAACTTCAAAGCGTTTCACCATAACTCTAATCCAACAGTGAAACATAGCCGCATACCTATACAAAATAATATGCAAGCTTAGCCAACGCCAAAAATGCAAACTCATCCACTCAATGTTACCCTTACCCCCTTACCTTGACAAGATAACATAATATGTAAAAAAAAAGTATAGCGTTGTTCATGTACTACCCGTACTAGTTATACTATGCAAGGGGAAAGATCAAAATAATATATATACAAGTCATACTTGAAATAGTTTATCTGTTCATACTTTAAGTTGAAGTGTATAAATTTCACAAGGCATGTGATTATTGAGATATTGCTTTCACAATCCAAGAAAACATTTTCACCAAAATAAATTATGTATAATTGAGAAAGAAAAGAAACATCCTAAATGAAAGACAACAATGAGTTTAGGAATTAGGACTAAAAATAAAGAAATTATCCATCACCATTAAAGTCAGAAGCACGATCAAGTAATGTGTTTATCACATCTCCCTTTTACAATAAGCAAAAACTAATAAAAAATTGGTATAAGGCAAAGACTTGAATACAATGAGTCATTAATTTACCATACATATGATTTAGATTCTACCATGTCACCACCCAAATCCTATTCGGATCGCGATGACGCCCAACTCAGATATCAGGCAAGCTAATCTTAATTTACTAAAAATTCCTTTAAATTTATCTAATCATTTTCCAACACTTACGAAATTTTAGAAATCTAGTAGCAAGCAGTTAGATGACATAAGCAACCTTAAAGAGGAAAATAACCAGGACATTCATAATTAATAATTACAGCCAAAAAATGATGTCTACTATGTGTGTGCCAGGAACTGGTGTCACAAGTCTACAAGCATCTACTAGAATGAGTATCCAAAAGAATACAAGTTTGCCCTACTGTCTGATGAAATGTATAGACAGAGATGAACAAAAGAAAGAGAACTCCAAGGCGCTGCCAGAAGACGTCAAGGAAAGTAGCTCACCGAGAAGTCCATACCAAGTACAAGTCAGGGACGAACTCCGGACTGATACTCAGATGCACCTGCCTCAGAACATGTACAATTAAGTACAGAAGTGTAGCATGAGTACATAAACAAATATGTATCCAGTGAGTATCCCGTCTAATCTCGAAGAAGTAGTGAGAAGAGGTCAACGTGATACTTACTAGGGTCAAATAATATAATTAAATGTAAGGCTAGGCAGGAATAGCAGTCATGGATAATAACAAGACAGGAAACATCAAGTATCATTTATAATTACCTTTACAAATCGAGTTCGCTAGCATATGAGTTACCTATTTTTCCTTTTTCGTTTTAATCAACTAATACAGGTATCACAGAACTCCCCACCATCTATAAGCACATAGTATGCCGAAATCGTACGGTCGATACGTCGTGAAAATAAATGTGCACTGGCGAAGGGTCGAACGTCTCAAACAATAGATGCATCTATTATCCCGCTCGCGAATCGAACATTCGACGTGGTTGACATAATGATAAGGCTACCCCGCTCACGAATCATACATGCGACGTGGCTGCCTGTATACATACACTTAATTATCAAGGATTCAGGAATTTAGTAGAGATTATACTTGAAGAAAGGATTTAATGATATGAATTTGGAATGTAACCTCCTAAATATTCACATAACAATTCAAGGATATTTAGCCACCTAAACTACATTTAATATCACAGATACGGCACATAAAGCATGCTTGTGAGTCCTACAACTACCCGACAAGGTAAAATAGTAGCTACGCACGGACTCTCGTCACTTCGTGCGTGCGTAGCCCCCGCAAATAAGGACATGCAATTATTTATAATCATCTATGGGGGACAATTCCCTCTTACAAGGTTAGAAAGGAAACTCACCTCGTGTCGAGCCTACTTTCTAGGTCAAGAATGCGCCCGAAACTCCAAACTCGTCTCCCAAGGACTCGAAACTAATCAAATATTGCATAAATAAGTTAATCTACACTCAAAAGTATGAAATTATCCTATTTAAATAATTATTTCAACCTACTTTAAAAAATCTCAAAATACACCCTCGGGCCCACATGCTCGGATTCCAGAAATTTTTGAAGGAAACACTCACCCATAGCCTAAGGATCAATAATATATAGTTTTTGTATGATTTCATAACTAATTAGTTGGTAATTCTATCAATTTCATAAAACCCTAGGTCTTTACTCTAAACCTTTGATTTATACTAATTTAGGATGTTAACCCACCTAAGAATTCAAGTATTTAAGCTAGATTATAGTAGAAATCACTTACCTTTCAGTAGCTAGGTCGAACACCCTCTTGGGAGCTACCAAAATCGCCTATGGTGGAGAAGAAAATGGTGATAAATGGCTAAGTCCCGTATTTTAAAAGAACCTTACTGCCTACAGGGTTTTCGCACCTGCGGCTCGAGGACCGCACCTTCGGTCTCGCATCTGCGGAATTGGGCTAGGGGGTTTGGACTCGCACCTGGGGAGAGGAGCCCGCACATGCGGCTCTGCTTCTGCGGATTTTGATCCGCACCTGCGAGAATTGGAAGCCTCACCTGGGGACGCACTTGCGAGGCAAGGACCGCAGAAGCGGTCTCGCACCTGCGACTGGGCCACCGCAGGTGCGGTCGCACCAGATCTGGTGCACTAGCGGCTGTTTTATCTGGTTTTTGGCCTCGCTCGATGCCCGAACGGCATCTGGGCCCACCCGAGCCCCTGTCCAAATATACCAACAAGTTCCAAATCATAATACGGACTTGATCGAGCCTTCGGAACACCCAAAACAACGCTAAAATTAAAAATCACACCTCAAAACCCCTAGAATCAAACTTAAGAACTTTAAGTTCTTGAATTCGTTAACAATGCACTGAACGTACCTATATTACTCGGAATGACACCAAATTTTACAAGCAAGTCATAAATGACATGATGAAACTATTCCCGGTCTCAAAATTCCGTTCGGACCTCGATAACACAAAAACATGTTCCAGACCTCAATTTGAACTTAAGGAAACTCCTATTTCAGTATCCGGCGCCGAAACGCTCCGGGTCATCCAAAACCTGTTTTGAACATACGCCCAAGTCCGAAATCATCATACGAACCTACTAGAACCTTTGAATCGCAATTCCGAGGTCGTTTACTCAAAACGTTGACCGAAGTCAAACTTGGCCTTAAAAGCCAATCTTAAGAAACTAAGTGTTCTTATACCACTCTAAACTCTTCTAAATCTCGAACCACCCGTCCCCGCGAGTCATAAATCAATAAAAGCCACTACGAGAAGTCTCAATTAGGGGATGGGGTTCTAAAATGGAAAACGAACGGTCGGGTCGTTATATTCTCCACCTCTTAAACGAACATTCATCCTCGAACAGGTCTAGAATCATACTTGAAGTGCGGAATACGTGTGGATATTTTCTCCGCATGTCCTCTTTGGACTCTTAAGTCGTCTCCTCGACTGGTTGGACCCTGCACTAGACCTTTATGGCAGAAACTCTCTTAGACCTCAACTGGCGATCCCGCTTGTCAATAATAGCAACTGGCTCCTCCTCGTAGCCCAACTTCTCATCTAACTGAATGGTGTTGAAATCTACCACGTGAGAGAAGTCGGCGTGGTACCTCCGGAGCATGTATACATGAAAGACCGGATGGACTCCTGATAAACTAGGAGGTAAAGCAAGATCATAAGAAACCTCTCCAACCCGCCTCAACACCTCGAAAGGGCCTATAAACCTTGGGCTCAACTTGCTCTTCTTCCCAAACCTCATAATGCCCTTCATCGGTGAGAATTTCAACAGAATCTTCTATCCCTCCATATAAGATACCTCACGCGCCTTCTGATCCGCGTAACTCTTCTGTCTGGACTGTGCTGTGCGAAACCTCTCCTGAATCAATTTCAATTTCTCCAAAGCATCCTTTACCAGGTCGGTGCCATATAACATAGCCTCGCCAGGCTCAAACGCCTTAAAGGAGAACGAAATCGTCGGTCATAGAAAGCCTCAAATGGAGCCATCTCAATGCTGGACTGATAACTATTATTATAAGCAAACTCGGCCAGATGCAGGAACTGGTCCCACTGACCTCTGAAGTCAATCACACATGCCCTGAGCATGTCCTCCAATATTTGATCTGTCTGCTCCGACTGCCCATCGGTCTGGGGGTGGAATGCTGTGCTGAGCTCTACCCGGGTGCCCAACTCACTCTGTAATGATCTCCAGAAGTGCGAGGTGAACTGAGGACCTCGATCGGATATAATGGACACCGGCACACCGTGCAACCTGACTATCTCCCGCATGTAGATCTGGGCTAACCTCTATGAAGTATAAGTAGTAGCTACTAGAATGAAATGCGTCGATTTGGTCAACCTGTACACAATTACCCAAACCGCGTCAACCTTCCGCAAGGTCCGAGGCAACCCAACTACGAAGTCTATAGTGATGCGCTCCCATTTCCACTCAGGTATATGCATCTGCTGGAGTAGGCTTCCTGGCCTTTGGTGCTCGTACTTAACCTGCTGGTAATTTAGACATCTAGCCACATACTCCACTATGTCCTTCTTCATCCGCCTCCACCACAAATGCTGCTTCAAGTCACGATACATCTTCGTAGCACCAGGATGAACAGAATAGCGTGAACTGTGAGCTTCCTCTAGAATCCTCTCCCTCAGGCCATCAACATTAGGAACACACAAATGGCCCTGAAGTCTAAGAACACCATCCTCGCCAATAGTAACCTCCTTGGCACCACATTGTACCATTGTCTCCCGTAGCTCTATCAAGCGCGGGTCATCAAACTGCCGGTCCTTAATCTCCCCCAATAACGAAGACTGAGCAACCACACGTGTAAGAACTCGACGGGGCTCTGAAAGGTCCAACCTTACCAGGCGATTTTCCAAGGACTGAATGTCCAAAGCTAGAGGTCTATCCTCCGCTGAAATGTAAGCCAAACTACCACATTTGCCTTGCCCGGATGATAAAGAATGGTGATATCATAATCCTTCAGCAACTCAAGCCACCTACACTGCCTCAAATTAAGATCCCTATGCTTGAACAAGTGCTGCAAGCTGCGGTGGTCTGTATAAACCTCACAAGACACCCCATACAAGTAGTGCCTTCAAATCTTAAGAGCATGAACAATCACCGCCAACTCCAGATCATGCACAGGGTAATTCTTCTCGTGAACCTTCAGCTGGCACGAAGCATAAGGAATAACTCGCTCCTCTTGCATCAACACACATCCCAAGCCAACGCGTGAAGCGTCGCAATACACTGTATACATCCCAGAACCGGAAGGCAATACTAGAAATGGTGCCATCTTGAGCTTCTGAAAGCTCGCCTCACACTCGTCGGTCCATCAGAACGGGGCATTCTTCTAAGTCAATCTAGTCAGATGAGCTGCAATGGATGAAAAACCCTCCACAAATCGGCGATAATAACCTAGTAGGACCAAGAAGCTCCTGATCTCTATATCGAAAGTGGGGCGTGGCCAACTCTGAACGGCCTCAATCTTTTTAGGATCAACCTTGATACCCTCTCCGGATACCACATATCCCAAGAATGTCACAGAATCCAACCAGAACTTACACTTGGAGAACTTAGCATATAGATTCTGTTCTCGCAAAGTCTGGAGCACAACTCTCAAATGCTGCTCGTGCTCCCCCAGGCTACGTGAGTAAATCAGAATGTCATCAATAAAGACAATGACAAAAGAATCAATAAACGGCCTGAACAACCTGTCTCAAGTCCATAAATGCTGCTGGGCATTAGTCAAGCCAAATAATATCTCGTACGAAAATTAGTCTTCGAAACATCCGAGTCCCGAATCTTCAGCTAGTGGTACCCGATCTCAGGTCGATCTTAGAAAACAACCGAGCACCCTGCAACTGGTCAAACAAATCATCGATACACGACAATGGGTACTTATTCTTAATGGTGACCTTGTTCAACTGACGGTAGTCAATACACATCCGCATAGACCCATCCTTCTTCTTCACAAATAGCACTGGAGCACCCCAAGGCGATACACTCGGCCTGATAAACCCCTTAGCCAACAACTCCTCAAACTGCTCCTTCAATTCCTTCAATTCTTTTGGAGCCATACGTTACGGGGGAATAGATATAGGCTGGGTGCCTGGAGCTAAGTCAATACATAAATCAATATCACGATACGGAGGCATGCCTGGAAGGTCTAAAGGGAATACATCTGCAAACTCTCGAACCACTAGTACTGAATCAATCGTCAGAGACTCCGCGGTGGTGTCTCGCACATAAGAAATATAGGACAAACACCCCTTCTCGACCATATGTCGAGCCTTCCGGAAGGAAATAACCCGACTAGCTGCACTAACTGAGGAACCTCTCCACTCCAATCTAGGCAACTGGGGCATGGCTAGAGTAACCGTCTTGGCATGGCAATCCAGAACGACATGATAGGGAGATAGCCAATCCATGCCCATGATAACCTAGAAATCAACCATATCAAGTAACAGGAGGTCCACTCTCGTCTCGAACCCACATAATGTAACCACACAGGACCGATAGATCCGGTCTACCATCACAGAATCGCCCACAGGAGTGGACACATAAATAGGAGTACCCAAGGACTCACAAGGAATATCCTGGAAACGAGAAAATAAGGCTGATACATATGAATAAGTGGATCCTGGATCAAATAATACTGATACCTCTCTACCGCATACTGAAATAATACCTGTGATCACGGCGTCTGAGGCCACTGCATTTGATCTGGCCGTGATAGCATAGAATCTGGCTGGAGAACCGGATGACTGACCTCCGCTGGAATGAATAGGAGCTGTCTGTGCTCCCCCTGTCTGGCCTCCACCTCTAGGACGACCTCTACCAGCCTGTCCTCCACCTCTGGGTGGCCGAATCGCCGGTGCTGAGAATGTAGGCTGATAACTCTATTGAACGGCCTTTCCCAAAAGCCTGGGACAAGTCCTCCTCATATGTCCTGGATCCCCGCACTCATAACATCCCCTCGGTACCATAGCCTGATGCCCTGAAGAAGAAGAACCCTGGATAGCTGGGGGGGGGGGTGAGAACTCTCTTGCATAGCACTGAAGTAAGGACTAGAAGACCCCTGATGTCCGGAATACCCGCCGGAGGAACCCTAAATGGCTGGTGGGCGGTAAGAACTCTCCGGCATGGATCTGAAATAAGGCCTCACTGGAACACCACGAGGAGATGGTGGAGGTGTTGAATATGGAGGCCTGCTAGGCTGGCCCCTACCGAACTGATCTCTGCCCCTGGCTGGGGCACCTCTGAAATCTCTAGAAAATCTAGCTCTCTTATCCTGCTGACTCTGATCTCTACCCCTCGATAGATAACCCTCAATTCAGCGAGCTATCTCGACCACGAGATGATAAGGAGTCCCCAAATACACCTCTCAGGTCATGTTGTCCCTAATACCTGAGTGCAGCCCAACTACAAATCTCCGCACTCTCTTAGCATCAGTAGGGAGTATCATGAGGTCATGAGGAGAAAACTTAGAAAACCCGGCCTCGTAGTCTATCACCGACATTTGACCCTTCTCCAGCTGCTCAAACTGATACCGCAACTCTTTCCTCTCAGAGGGTGGAATATATTTGTCTAGGAACAACTGAGTGAACTGCTGCCAAGTGACGGGAGGGGGACCTGCCGGTCTACCAAGAATATAGGACTGCCACCACCTGCGGGCCCTGCCCTCTAACTGGAAGGCAGTGAAGTCAACTCCATGGGACTCCAATAACCTCATGTTGTGCAGTCTGTCCCTGCACCTATCAATGAATTCCTATGCATCCTCGACTCGCTCACCTCCGATGATATGCAGGTGCAATCTGGTCCATCTATCCAATAACTTCTGCCGGATCGCCGTCCACAGCTGGTCTGGGCTCCAGTGCTGCTGCTACAGGCTGGGCCCCATCCACAGGCAGTGTACCCGGGGTCTGATATACTGCTGCTGCATGTCCTGCGGCCTGGGCGGTAGGGGTCTGGGCTCCCCCTCCCGCCCGAGATATGGAAGGATCCGCTGGAAATAGACCAACCTGGGTCATGGTATCCATGAACCTCATCATACGACTCATGACCTTCTGGAAGCCTGGCGCCATCATAAAGTCCATCGGAGTAGGATCTGCTAGGGGAACCTCTCCCTGCTCCTCCATAATGGGATCCGCTGCTACCCCTGATGGTGGTGCAACTGGAATAGCTCTGGGACGCCCTCATCCCCTACCTCGGGCTGGTGCCCTCCCCCGGCCTCTGCCACAACCTCGGATTACGGGGGTAGCCGCCCCTCCCGAGTCTGGAACGTCGGTTGCGTGCGTCCTCACCATCTGTGAGAGAATAGAAGAGTGAGATTCATTATACCATCAACTACACGATAGAATATGAACAACAGAGGTTTCCTAACACCCTATAGCCTCCCGAAGATAAATACAAACGTCTCTGTATCGATCCGCAAGACTCTATTAGGTTTTCCCGTAACTTGTGAGACCTACGTGAACCTAGAGCTCTGATACCATGTTGTCACGACCCAAATCCTAATTGGGGTCGCGATGGTGTCCAACTCCGATGCCAAGCAAGCCAACCTTAATTTACTAGTGATTCCTTTAAATTTATCAAACCATTTTCCAACACTTACGAAATTTTAGAAATCTAGTAGCAAAGCAAGTAGATGACTTAGAAACCTTAAAGAGTAAAATAACAAGGACATTCATAATTAATAATTACAGCCCAAAAATGAAGTCTACTACGTGTGTGTGCCATGAACTGGTGTCACAACTCTACAGGCATCTACTAGAATAAGTATCCAAAAGAATACAAGTTTGCCCTACTGTCTGACGAAATGTATAGACAGCGATGAACAAAAGAAAGAGAACTCCAAGGCACTACCAGAAGACGTCAAGGAAATCAGCTCACCGAGAAGCCCACACCAAGTATAAGTCAGGGACGAACTCCGGACTGATACCCAGATGCAGCTGTATCAGAACCTGTACAATAAATACAGAAGTGTAGCATGAATACATAAACAAATATGTACCCAGTGAGTATCCCGTCTAATCTCGAAGAAGTAGTGACGAGAGCTCGACGTGATACTTACTAGGGTCAAATAATATAATTAAATGTAAGGCTAGGCAGGAATAGCAGTCATGAATAATAACAAGACAGGAAACATCAAGTACCATTTATAATTACCTTTACATATCGAGTTCGCTAGCATATGAGTTACCTAGTTTTCCTTTCTCATTTTAATCAACTTATATAGGTATCACAGAACTCCCAGTGAATCTATAAACACATAGTATGCCGAAATCGTACGGCCGATACAACGTGAAAATAAATGTGCACTGCCGAAGGGTCGAACGGCTCGAACCATAGATGAATCTATTATCCCGCTCGCGAATCGAACATGTGACGCGGTTGATATAATGATAGGTCTACCCCGCTCAAGAATCGTACATGCGACACGGGCGCCTGTACACATACACTTAATTATCAAGGATTCAGGAATTTAGTAGAGATTATACTTGAAGACAGGATTTAATGATATGAATTTGGAATGTAACCTCCTAAATATCCACATAACAATTCAAAGATATTTAGCCACCTAAACTATATTTAAGATCACAGATACGACACATAAAGCATGCTTGTGAGTCCTACAACTACCCAACAAGGCAAAATAGTAGCTACGCACGGACTCTCGTCACTTCGTGCGTGCGTAGCCCCCCGCAAATAAGGACATGCAATTATTTATAATCATCTATGGGGGACAATTCCCTCTTACAAGGTTAGAAAATACACTCACCTCGTGTCGAGCTTACTTTCCGGGTTAAGAATGCGCCCGAAACTCCAAACTCGTCTCCGAAGGACTCGAAACTAATCAAATATTTCATAAATAAGTTAATCTACACTCAAAAGTATGAAATTCTCCTATTTAAATAATTATTTCAACCTACTTTGGATAATCTCAAAATACACCCCCGGATTCCAGAAATTTTCCAAGGAAACACTCACCCATAGCCTAAGGATCAATAATATATAGTTTTTGTATATGATTTCATAACTAATTAGTTGGTATTTCTCTCAATTTCATAAAACCCTAGGTCTTTACTCTAAACCTTTGGTTTATACTAATTTAGGATTTAACCCACCTAAGAATTCAAGTATTTAAGCTAGATTATAGTAGAAATTACTTACCTTTCAGTAGCTAGGTCGAACACCCTCTTGTGAGCTCTCAAAATCGCCTATGGTACAGAAGAAAATGGTGAAAAATGGATAAGTCCCGTATGTTAAAAGAACCTTACTACCTACAGGGTTTTCGCACCTGCGGTCTCGTTTCTGCGAGAATAATCTCGCACCTGCGGAATTGGGCTAGGGGGTCTGGGCTCGCACCTGCGGAGAGGAGCCCGCACATGCGGCTCCGCTTCTGCGAATTTTGATCTGCACCTGCGAGGCAAGGACTGCAGAAGCGGTCTCGCACCTGCGACTGGGCCACCGCAGGTGCGGTCGCACCACATCTGGTGCACCAGCAGATGTTTTAGCTGGTTTCTGGCCTCGCTCGATGCTCGAACGGCATCTGGGCCCACCCGAGCCCCCCTCTAAATATACCAACAAGTCCCAAATCATAATACGGACTTGCTCGAGCCTTCAGAACATCCAAAACAACGCTAAAACTAAAAATCACAGCTCAAAACCCCTAGAATCAAACTTAAGAACTTTAAGTTCTTGAATTTGTTAACAATACACCAAACCTACCTATACTACTCGGAATGACACCAAATTTTGCAAGCAAGTTATAAATGACATGACGGAACTATTCCCGATCTCGGAATTCTGTTCGGATCTCGATAACACAAAAACACGTTCCAAACCTCAATTTGAACTTAAGGAAACTCCTATTTCATTATCCGGCGCTGAAACGCTCCCGGGTCATCCAAAACCCGTCCCGAATACACGCCCAAGTCCAAAATCATCATACGAACCTACGAGAACTTTCGAATCGCGATTCCGAGGTCGTTTACTCAAAACGTTGACCGAAGTCAAACTTGGCCTTAAAAGTCAATCTTAAGGAACTAAGTGTTCCTATACCACTCTAAACTCTTCCAAATCTCGAACCACCCGTCCCCGCGAATCATAAATCAGTAAAAACAACTACGAAAAGTCTCATTTAAAAGCACGGGATTCTAAAACGAAAAACGACCGGTCAGGTCGTTACATACCATAACTAAGAAAACATTACAGACAAATAGAGGCCGAGGATCTGCAACCAGAAAAACAAGACAAAAGAAAGAATAAGATAGGCTCAAAATTCTATTCTAGAAAAAACTAAACAATATGAATAATAAAAGTGACTCACTGGAAACTGTATAGATCTTATGTGTTCACAATCTTTATACAAATATTTGCTACATGAGAAATATGAAACGGTGAAAAGCTATAGATTCCATTTCTTAATAATGAAACGTTACATTTTGGAATCATGAATCCTTTTGGAAACGGTCTTCTCCTTTAACTGAGTAATTAAAAGTTAGTGAGGAAAAAAACCAAAATAAAGAGGAAAAATAGGATAAAAGCAAAAAAAAATGACAATTAAGATAATTGAGTTTCTTGGGCATATAGGATGCCACGTCAGCTTATCAATTCCCAGCTCTCTCTCTATATATATACTAATATCTGGATACGCGCGTTGCGCGTGTACCTCATAACCATGAGCATAAACTTTTAAGAATATTCCTAGAAAATATTTTTCAGATATAAAAATAAAAGTTAAATTATGTTAGAACATAGATATTCTTGGAATTCAAAAGTTAGAGAAATGTCATGTTTGAACTCTCATTCTGAAACGTGTATTTGCTGAACCGGGCACATGTGCAAGAAGAGGAGAATTATGTTGCGATAGTGAACCCTTACCATCACGATCATATTTTGCATTGGAAAAGAAAAGAAAAAAATAACATAGAGTAAATCGAAATATAAAAGATATGCATGATACCAATTTGTCATTTATATTACTGTTTATATGACTACTCCTCTCCATTTTATATGTTATTGTTAGAGAGTGACAAAGCATTAGTTTTAGGAAAGAATCTATGCTTTATGTAGTGTGGAGGTATAGAAAAAAGAAAGACCAAGAGTCAGAAAAACTAATCAAGAGTAATGGAAGAGTTTTGCAACATTAATACAATAAATATTATAATATTATTGTAGTGATATTTAGTTTTATAATATTATTCCATTGAAGAGGAAGAGAGTAAGGTGTAATAAAGAGAATCTGAAAAGTCATTGGTTGTTTTAAGGTAGTCCATAAATGAAAAAATAGAGGGGGGGAGGGGGGGGGGGGGGGGNAAATTAGAAAAATAAAATAAAAATATGCATTCAAATCTAAGATAAATAAAGATTTCTATTTTACTGATATATCTTCCTTCAAACGAATTTCTTGTTCATCCTACCATCTACTTTGTTAATTACCATATACATTCTAAATAAAAATAGTTTAAGTAGTAGAAGTGAGTATTGCATATATTATGCATTAACTACAAGGGAAAAAAATGATGATAAACACTTTAAATTTGGAGTAACAGTTCGCTATGAACGCATCACATTTTGAATTCAATAAGGTGTAAATCTTATATAATATTTGATAGAATAATTTAATATACTTCTATAGATATTTACCATTTACTGGAATGTAAATTTACTTTTTGGACAAAATTATTATAGGATATGTAGTGTTTATATGAAGGGTAAATTGATCTTTCAACTTTTAAAGGACATTTAGCAACTTAACATAATTATAGTGGATAAGTTATTAATCTCACTTTAAAATTTTATCTTCTTTAGATTTGTAACATCCTTTTACATAGTTTAAGAATGTATACTATGATAAATTATAAACCTTAGATAGAGGTTAGTGATCAGCTGGATATTTTTATGGCTAACTGAATATAATATTGATGAACTCAATACTTTTATTTCAAGAAAACTAAAATATTACGATGTTTGTTTTGTTATAGTTCTTTGTATGCTTCATCTACTCCAATTTATGTTACACCCTTACTCTTTTAGGCCTATATTTACTAACGATTTAATTTTGATATTCGTGTGTTATTCTTAGTGAGAATTTATAGCCACAATAATGTCTATGGCTCATTTTTGTAACGAGCCGACCAGTCGTTTAGAGCATTTGCACTTTCCTTGGTGGTTTACGGGCGTGAGTAGCTCCGTATGATGTATTATGACTTATGTGAATCATCGAATTTTTTTTTCAAGTCATTCAGAATCGATTTGAAAGAATGAATTTCATTGTTGAAGCTTTAGGTTGGAAAAGTTGACCAACTTTGACTTTTTGTGAATTTGACTCGGAACGGAGTTTGATGGTTCTGATAGGTCCAGATGGTGATTTTAGACTCGGCGTATGCCCCGATTTGCATTTGGATGGTTCTAGAAGGTTTCGGCACAAATTGGCGAAAATTAGAAATTTGGAGTTTTGGAAAGTTCGAAAGTTTTACCTAGAGTTGACCTTGTGGATATCGGGTTCTGAATGTGGTTCCCAGAGTTGAAATATCTTTTATATGTCATTCGGACTTGTGTGCAAAATTTGGGTTCATTCCGAATTGATTTGCTATGTTTCCGCACGAGTTTTGGAAGTTTAAAAGTTCAAGTTCATCAAGTGCGAATTGAGGTGAGATTCAGCGTTTCGATGTTGTTAGGTGTGATTTGAGGCCTCGTGTAGGTTCGCGTTATTTTATGGAACTTGTCGATATATTTGGACGGGGTCCCAAGTGGCTCGAGTGAGTTTTGGACGAAGTTCAGATCATTTCCATTCCATGTTGAATTGTTGAGGGGATGTTGGTTCCGGTGCGATCGCACCTGTGCTTGGTTTAGTGCAGGTGCGATGGTCGAAAAAGCGACAATGCAGTCGCAGAAGTGGGGTGAGAGCTGTGTGAGGAGGCCAGCGAGAGCAGAGAATATGGCGCATGTGCGGATGCGCATGTGCGTCAAGTGGAAGCGCAGGTGCGAGGGTCTTCGCAGAAGCGGAGTTTAGTATCGGAGGTGCGGCAGTTGTTGGGCAAGGATATTATTCCCAGAATCAATGTTTTCGCGCAAAAGCGAAGGTCGCATGCGACCACTTGACTGCAAAAGCGAAAATCACTGGGATGAATGCTATAAGTTCTTGGGTTGGTCCTTTTTTATCACATATTGAGCTATGTACTTCGGAATCGAGCGATTTAGATCAAGGGGATTGGGGTAAGTGTTCGACACTCGATTTTGATTATATTTCATGAATCTATATTCATTTTTGGCAATTGGTTGATGAATTTTAAAGAGAAATTGGGGATTTTAGCCTAAAGTTTCATAATATGAATTATTTAGTTTTGAACGTCGATTCGAAGTCGGATTTGAGTGAAACTAGTATGATTGGACTCGTAATTTAATGGGTAGTCAGATTTTGTGAGTTTTGTCAGGTTCCGATGTCACGGGCCTATTTACCCTCCAGATGGTATCGTGACGACACCTAGTCTCTAAGACTAGGTAAGCCTAAATTTGCGAAAAAATAAATATAATAAAATAAAGACAGAAAGGAAAGCACAAGTAGACATAACATAGCCGCTCAGCATGTACAAATATAACTCCTAAAACCCGGAATGTGACATTTAGTCACAAGCTCTATACCAAAGTAGGTCTTACAACGAAAAGGAAATACATAAGATGTCTCTATCTAAACTGTAATGGAAGGTGACTCGGAGGATTCTGCGGACGTGGCAGAATTACCTTGCGGTCTCCTCAAAGCAGCTACAACGACCCCTAGCCACGGAACTGAGTACTGGTACCTGGATCTGCACACGAAAAATATGTGCAGGAAAGGGCATGAGTACACCACAATTGGTAGCCAGTAAGTTCCAAGCCTAACCCCAGTCAAGTAGTGACGAGGTCAGGTTTAGGCTCTACTGGATTTATATGTAAAGCAGTTCAAAATAGTACAGAAGAAAAAATAATTTCTAAGGTAAACAGTAAAAATGAATAATCTGAAATAAAATAGCAACAGGTCGCCCTCGGCTCTGCGCCATGTATCACACAGTGGAATCTCCCGGGATACCGTCCCGTAAATCCAAATATAAAGATGCAGTACAGGGGGATCTCCCGGAATGCGTCTGTAGTCCCAATTTAAATATGCAGTACATGGGGATCTCCCGGAATACATCCGTAGTCCCAATTTAAATATGCAATGCGGAACGAATGACATATAAGGCATTAATTGAAATTGTTCATCAAATAGCAGGTAGGGAAAGCAATAAGCTAACTAACATGGCGCACAGAGTGTCAGATAGGAAATTTAATGTTAAACAGGTAAGCATGCTTTCCTAATCTAAGTTGAACAATTTAACACAGTATAGCAAGGTAATAGGAGAAAACAATTTATAATTTTCGGAGAAAAATGGAATTTTTGCAATAATGGTCCGTGTACGTACTCGTCACCTTACGTACGCGGCGCCCACACAACAATTAATATCAAAACAACCTAAGGAAAGTCCCCAACACAGAGTTAGGCAAGCCACTTACCTCGACTACTCAACTCAACTTGGAATCACGTTCTTTCCACGAGTACCCGACTTCGAATGACCCAAATCTATTCGATTCAATTGCATAATGTAAATATCACTTTAAGGAATCAATCTAGCTAATTAGTTCGAAGCTAATACGAGAAATTACGAAAATTTCCCAAAAAGTCTCTCGGGCCCACGTCTCGGAATCATGTAAAAATTATAAATTCTGGACACTCATTCAGTCACGAGTCTAACCATACAATAATTACGCGAATCGGATACCAAAATCTCGATCAAAACCCAAAAAAATGGCCTAAGAACTTTATCCAAATTTCCCCCAAATTTCCACCAAAATTTCGAAATTAAAGGATGGATTTAAGTGTAGATTCATGGAAATTAGTCTGAACCGAGTAGGAATTATTTACCCAAATCGCTCAAGTAAAAATATCTTCAAAAATTGCACTTTCCTGAGCTCCCAAGTTCAAAATATGAATAATGGTTTAAACCCTCGATTTTGGGTTTTAAGATTCTGCCCGGCACTTTTCTTTACTGCGATCGCGGACACCCAGTCGCGATCGTGAAGAGAAACTCACACGCTCCCTCAGAATACTCTACGTGAACGTGATGATACGTTCGTGAACGCGATGCTCAGCTCACACAGACCTACGCGATCGCGGTTGGCTGCACGCGACCGCGTAGAGGAACACCTAAAGTCCCTGCCACATTATTTTTTCTACGCGAACGCGATAAATCCCATGCGAACGCAGTTACCAAGGCTGCCTACTCTACGCGATCACGTTCCAACTCTTGCGATCGCGATGCACAATTCCTGACTGGCCTCAAGTTTCTCTACGCGATCGCGATCAATGAAAGTCTGCTGCACTTACACCAGAAAACCAGCAATCACACACAAGGCTAAAAATGCTCGTTGAGAATCCAAAACATACCTGAGGCCCCCGGAACCTCAACCAAAGCCACCAACCAGTCCTAGTACCTCATTCAAACTTAGTCGAGCCTTCAAACCACGTCCCATAACATCAAAATCAAGATTTATGCATGGATTCAAGCCTAAGAACTTAGGAAATTTCCAAAATTTACAACCGATGACGAAACACGTCAAAACTAGTCCGAATGACCTCAACTTTTACACACAGGTCATAAATGACACAACGGAACCGATATCAAAATCTTACCTATCGGCCGAAATCGCCGAAATTCCAACTTTCGCCAATTCAAGCCTAAATCTACAACAGACCTTGAAAACACATTCTGAACATGAGCCTAAACCCGAAATCACCCAATGGAGCTAACAGAGTCGACATAATTCCATTCCAGATCCGTCTTCACTTAGTTCCAACTATGGTCCGATTTTCAAAGCTTAAACTCATATACAGGGACTATGTGTCCAAAAACCCTTCGAATTTCACAACTAATCATTTCGACAAGTCCCATAAGCAGATATAAAAGTGGGAAAAAAAGTTACTAGGGTATGGGGTGCTAAATCCCAAAATGACCGACCGGGTCGTTACATCCGAGGTGTGGGCCTGTGTTGGACTTTTTGGCCGATTTTGGGATTTTGATTAAAGATTCGTCCTTTATCGATTGGGTTTGATTCCTTTGGCTTTATTTAAAGTGTTTGAGTTGCTTTTGGGCAGTTTCGAGTCGTTTGGAGGTCGGTACGAGCATGATGACATTTTGTAGCATTGTTTGGCTTGCTCGGTATTGGATTTGGCTTGTTCAAGGTAAGTAACACTTCTAAACTTAGTGTTGAGGGTATGAAACTCCGAATTACATGTTAGGTGATTGATGTTGAGGTGACGTGCATGCTAGGAGACGGGCGTGTGGGTGTTCACAATAGTGATTGTGATTTAGTCGATTCCACGAAAATTGTGTAGCTATTTATCTGAACATTTTATTGTACTCTACGTGTTAGAGAACTTGAGCTGTAATCCATGTTAGAAACCATGTCCAGGCTACATGCTTATCCTGTTGGGACCCATTGAGGTCATTTCTGTTGTTGAGCTATCTGCTTTCATTGCATTACATACTCAGTCGTACACATTCATATGCATATCATATCTCAGTCTCTGTTACCATTTAACGATACATCACATCATTTTTTTGGGCTGATTTTTCATGATATTGAGAGCCCGAGGGACTGGAGAGATTGATGATTGAGTGAAGCCGATGGCTTGATGGTGAAGATATTTATGGGATCGGGTTGCACGCCGCATCATGTTTTATTGATTCATGATGAGTACAGGCTGCACGCCGCAACATATTTCATTTATTTATGCCATAATTGTCTCTTTATAGCACTTGGTCTAAAGGATCCCCTCCCGAGTCTATAAAGACCCCAGTGAGCGCAGATACCTATCGAGTGATGTGTGCCGAGTGCTGAGTGGTTGGGAGGACTGAGTGACTTAGATAACTGTGTGAATTGATACTCTAGAGGGTATGAATATTATTTTATCACTGAGTTGCATCACATTTGACATGACACTTGACATACAAGCATAGAGATGCATTTTTCCTCATGCTGTACAGTATCACGTCATTCATGACTTCTTACACATATTGACATATAGGCATAGGGATGTATTTTCCCCATGCCATTTGAAAATGAAGCATTTATCGTGGTAAGCTTTTAGAAAAAATTACAGATTTCAAACTTACTCATATTTTTGGCAATTTCGGTAAAAGACTTGGCTTTTCACTAATATACTTGAAAAGCAGAATTATTTTCGAAAACGAAGGTCTAGAGACAGACCCTCGAGTCTAAGGGTTTCAAATTGAGCAGGTCTATGACTGAGTACCTGGAGTGCAAGTTTAGCGCTGAGGCGAGTGAAGTAGGTAGGGACATGAGGCTTGGATCTCAGGTCATCCCCAAGAGAGATAGCTTCAAGTGCCTCGGGTCTATTATTCAGGGGGACGGTGAGATAGATGAGGACGTCACTCATCGTATAGGGGGGATGGATGAAGTGAAGTCTTGCATCTAGAGTCTTGTGTGACAAGAAAGTGCCACCGAAACTTAAAGGTGAGTTTTATAGAGTTGTGGTTAGACTGGCCATGTTGTATAGGGCAGAGTGTTGGCCGGTTAAGAACTCCCATATTCAAAGGATGAAGGTAGCAGAGATGAGAATGCTTAGCTGGATGTGCAGGTTCACTATGATAGATAGGATTAGGAATGAAGATATTCGGGAGAAGGTGAGTGTGGCCCCGATGGATGATAAGACACAGAAAGCGAGGCACAGATGGTTTGGGCACGTGCTGAGGATGAGCCTTGATGCCCCGGTGAGGAGGTATGAGCGGTTGGCGGTGGTGGGTTCTAGAAGAGGTAGAGGGCGGCCGAAGAAGTATTGGGGAGAGGTTATTAGGTAGGACATTGCAAGATTGCAGATTTCTGAGGACATGGATCTTGATAGGAAGGTCTAGAGGCCAAGCATCAGGTTTGTAGGATAGGGGGTAGTAGAGCTTTTCATACTTCATTCTCAGGGTGGGGCGGGTTTAGATAGGGTTGATCTTAGAGGGATTGCGGTTTATGTTGAGCGCACACTATCCTTTCTATTTATCTTAGCCCCGGCCCTTAGATACTCGCTAATGTTATTTCATGTCATTTATCTTATGGTTTTTATAATTATGCTACTATTTCTACGATTTCTGTCGGAGTTACTAATGAAATTTCTTTTCTTGTTTTTATTTCTGTCCTCCTGAACCGATGGTCTATTGGAAACAACCTCTCTGCCCTATCGAGGTAGGGGTAAGGTCTGCGTATGCATTACCCTCCCCAGATCCCACTTTGTGGGACTTTACTCGGTAATAGTTGTTGTTGTTGTTGATGAATAAGATGAGCGTTTTATCTCTGACTTACTTCTTTTATTACTTTCTTTACGTTGTTATGAATTGTTATTGGCCATTGGTATCGGACCCAACCTTTGTTCTAGCTCGTCACTACTTTCAATCTAAGGTTAGGTTTGTTACTTATTGAGTACATGGGGTCGGTTTTAACCAAACTGCACTTCTGCACCTTGCGTGTAGATGTTGATTGATGATGTTGATGTGTTCGATGAGAGCTGGACTTGAAGACGTACATGCATTCTGGTTGCATCTGCCTTTTGTTCATGATAGCCTTAGAATATATAAATCTGTTTATGTACTTTTCGAACATATGATGTATTTATTTCATACAAGTTTTGTAAATTCTAATCTTAGAAACTCGTGATTCTTACTACGAGTCCTTGGGAAATGTATAGGATTTAGATAATTTCTTTTACTTAATTGTCTTATTAAATATTATTAGAATTAGATAGTTGCTAATTGGCTTACCTAGCGGGTTGGGTTAGGTGCCATCACGACTATTTGGATTTTAGGTCATGACAGATTGATATCAGAGCTCTAGGTTCATAGGTTCGACAAGTCATGAGCAAGTGTCTAGTAGAGTCTTGCGGATCGGTATGATGATGTCCATACCTATCTTCGAGAGGCTAAAGGACATTTTGGATACACTTTCCCATATTTCTTTCTTTATCATTCGTGTTGATTCAGCTTGAAGCGTAACTCTTTGAATTCCTTCCACGCGTTCGCATGCGCATGTGATCACTCGGTATCAAATGTGCATCAACGGCTTGTGATTCTATGGATGAGGTGTGAGACATGATTTTTCTATGCTAATGATGGTCCAGTCGGAGGACTTGAGGCCTGATTTTTACTTTAGCTTGAGCACGGGGATTTCAATTGTGTGAACACATATTTTTGGAATTATATGTCTGGTAGTATCCCTATGAGTGTAATTTGTTGCTCGATGGGTGGATGGATGGACACGTGATAAATATGATGTGACTGCGAGATGTCTTCAGATGGTTCGAATGTGACGAGAAGAGTTTGCTTGAGATGTAGAAAAGCCTATTGGGTGCTTAATTTCTGTCTAATGTGATGAATAGTCTCGGGTTATTAGCATATTGGAAGATTTTTCATGATTGTCTAATTGTGGAACGAAGTAGATTTCCATGTCTTGTTGATGGTTTCAAACTCAGGAAGATTAAGTGATTGTGTAGTAGTTGTGGTTGCGAAAGGGTATAAAAAGATGTTAGTTTGAGGCTAAGCATATGGGTTATAACCTGAGAGATAATCTACGGATGTGTGATTTTTATGATGTTTCCTGGAGGATTTATTTTCTACCATTGGGTTATATTTGTGCGATTTGAGTTGGATCGGTTGTAATAGTTGACCTGACTATCACGAGGATGAATGCGAGATTTGCAGATGATTTGAGGTATTAGATGGTTTCTGTTACATGATCTTATGAAGGATTTAGTTGAATCTCACTATGTTATTATGGCAGCAATGGGGTATGGTTATTGTAAGTTATCATATCTTTCATTCCATGGATTTGAGCCAAGTGGGGGAGTCTGCTATCAATGAGTTGATTGCGCGGTTATGTGTTATATTGGTTTCGGTTTGAGGTATACTTGTGAATCAGTTATGACCTGCAGAGGTTAAGATTGAGGATGAATCGAGTAAGGGAATTTCTAGATACGCGTTGTATTACACTCTATGGGTATATGAGAATCATGAAATGACTGAGTGGTTATTCATGAGGGATATAGTGTGCATGGAGTGGGAATTTGCTTGGTTCCGTTAAGGTGGGGTTACTTCTTTGGGTGTCGTCGTGCTAATGGGGCACAATTCATTTGGCCCGTTTGGGGTGGTGCAATTGAGATTCTAGAAGAGTGAGTGATTCTAGAGAATGGTTCTAATTGAATCAAGATTTATATGTAGTAATTGAGAATTTCAGATTGGTATATGGCTAGAATATGAGATTTGCATTAGATGGTGTCGAGACTCGTAGTATTTCTATATCATTATGGATTATACATTTCTGTATTAGGAAGGTGAAGGAAATGACTTTAGATTCATAGAAGGTCTCAATTGTGGCACTTTTGGGGTGCTTAAGAGGAAATACAACAGCTTATGGGCCTAGGGCAGTGTGATTTTATGTTAATATCTACGGTGGTGAGCGTTGGGTTAAGGGTCATAGTCTACTGGCAAGGAGAAGTGTCAAGTTGAGAGTAATTCAGATGGAACTCGGAGAAATAGTACAGCTTGATAGTAGGTCGGATCAGCACAGTAACGAATATCGATTTTTTGGCTACGTATGATGTAGTGAGTCTACATGTGTTTTGTGGAAATAATCTTGGGTTTGGAAGCTTGCGTGACTTGATTGAGTTAGAGAGATTCAGTTCTAATGGCATGGTTATGTGAAAATGGGTTTCGAAGAGTTCTCGATGATTTCTATCACGGTTCGAGGAGGATATTTCCTATTGCGTGAGGAACATGTTGCGTATTGGGATTTTCTCCTGGTTGAGATCAAATTGAAGGTTCCTGGCTAATTGAGTATTTATTTGTCTTGTGATTAGAGTTGATTTTTAGATTCTCATACCTTTTCATGTGATGGGATGATAGATGCGGTGTGTTGTGCAGGATTGATATTTGCATGTGCATGTCACGGTTCAGTTTTAAAGGGAAGGTCATGAGTTATTATAAAACATGCGATTTCCGATGTTTAGATGAATTCTATAAATACTTGGCGTTGCCAGAGAAGGGTGCGCATTTCAAAAGAGGCATTGTGTTCGACTTACGGATGCTTCATTTGTATTGCGATGCTCGCCTGGTTGATCGGCTGCTGATTTTCAGATGTTTCTATGTGGCACGAAAGGATTAGAGAAGTATTCCTCGTGGAGTGATCGTGTATGAGAGATGTGTGAGACATTCGGGCGGTGGAGTAGGGATCAAATATGGTGATTCATGTGTTCTTTGGAATTGGAGGCTGGGAGTTCTCAAGAGCATATTGTTTCATGGTTGTTGACTGTGAAATTGTTGCCAAATCTAGCCAAATGATAGTATGTGTTATGATTCAGTCATTGTGGACTTTTAGAGGGTTGTTTATCTATTTGTGGGTAACCAAAGTTGATTTGGGGTCCATTGGAAGGCCCGATGAGGATGCGTATTCTACACCAAGTCGGATTATTTGACTCAATACGGCTTTTGTTGAGGGATGTGTCATTCAGTTAGAGTTGACCTTATTCATGTTCTGATATGTTCTATGAGTTACCCTTTTATGCCACAAGGGGTTGTGATTCGTTGGTTATATACACATTGGGTGCGATTCTATTGGAGCCTTATAGCGGAATTTGAGCGAGATAGGTTTTGGGTGATACATGATTGATTGCGCACTGGTTATGTTTCGTGTTTGTGTGGCATTGTGTCATTTTCTTCTTCGTGGTTATGATCATGCACCTTGGGTACTTGATGTCGAATTACGCATGGTTATTGATTTGGACCAGAGTGGATTGAGGTATTTCCTATTGACCAGTATTTGGATGGGGTTACGCATTATAGCAGAGTTACGTTGAGGTATGATCCTTGTATTAGATTCGTGTTTTTGGCTCTATGGTGTGATCGGTTCTTAGTATTGCGTTGTGGTGGTACTCGTTAAGCTTGCGGGATGGTTCTTTTGTTTGACTCATCTTCCATGTTTGAGTACATTTGGATTTTTGCTTATTGGTGCACTGATTGCACGGGTTGTGGATTTATATTGTATTGATGTGGCATGTCTCGAGAATGGTTGTGTTGGATGAGATAAGGTCATTAGACCTAGAATGGGTACTATAGGATTTGATTGTATCACGTATAGAGGATAATATCAGTGTCGCGCCTCCCTCTTCCCTCGTGGAAATTGGGGTTTATGACATTTGGTTGAGACAACTCGTTCCTTTTGGAAAAATGGTTTGCATTTTTGAAGAGTCGCCACCTAACGATTTTTTGGAGGTGCGTTAGGGAACCTAAGGGGTTCATTTTTAACTACGTTTGGTAACAAGAGATAGGGTAAGGGCTTGAAATTATCCTAAGGGGAAGGTGTTAGGCACCCCTCAGGATCCACAAGTGTGGTTCCCGGCCAAACAACTTTATTGTGAATTTGTACAGTTTAGCAAATAGACAAGTAAGGCTCAAATAATAGGGGATTTAAGTCTAGATACACAGATATTGAAAGCAAACACTTAATGAAGAATTATATTTTTGAAAGAGTTATAATCTAAATACGTGAAAGTAAAGGGGTATCCTAGGTTTTACAATATGGTAACATCAATGCAATACGCGGTATGACACTCTTCAAGAGGGGCTACACGTGGTATTAGCGCACTGGTCATCATATTCATATTCTACCCTTTCCCACCCCGTGAAGGTAACTAAAGCGCGTGTTGGTCACGAACTCTATTGCATGCTGTTACCCGGCCCTTTCCTATTAGTCCTGGAGGAAATTAGGACTTCTATCCTAAAGGGAGGTTTCTAGGTATACCCTCAGGTTTTAAAGGTAAAAATGCTAGGGCGACAGATAATAAACAAGTAGGACTTGCAAATAAGGGAGAGCATATAAAGCAGATAGAGGCTCAAATATTCCTCCACATGTATTGCATATAAACATCATGTCTCATACACAAATTAAGGTCCAGGTTTAGTTCCTAAGCATAGTGTCTAAATGATAATAGCAGAATCAGTTTCATTACATAACTCAAAGAGGAAGTCCTAATCAAGCTTGCCTACTAATTTTAACATGCTGATGGTTAACATGATCACACAGAAAGCTCTGATTATATTTAAGAGTTGGTTACCTAAGGCTTGCCTAGGTGTAAAATAACATGTAGCAGTTGTACAGATTTAAGGATTCCAGATTATCAATCCTAATAGCATGTGATTCGAAGTGTTTACAAAAGACTGATTGCCAATGTGTTTAGACTAAATGTAGTAAGCGAGTATGATCCTATTGCATGATGTCTAATGCAGCATGATAATTTAAACATGGGTTTCTAAATGCATACAGAATCACAGCTTTATGCACAACTTCAGGAACATCATAGGTGATAGTTTTAATAAGTCTAACAGGATCTCTAAGTGTGTAGGTATGGTAAACCATGTTTGCAACTTTGTTAACATAATTATTCTAAGGAATGCTCTTTAGAACATGGTGACAGAATCAAATAGTAGAACATTTTGTTATTATCATTAATCCTATGAATATGATTTCTAAGTGAAGGCAATGAATGATGACATGCTGAAAGAAAAAAGCAGATGTATGAACCTAAGTGACATAGTATCTAAATGCATGGCATACTTGATGTGTTATTCCTAAATATGGTTACTATTGCGCACATAGGAAAGTAAACCTAGAAACATGATTTCCACCCGTACTTATACTATAACATGCATATAGCCACCCATTTTCACTATCCAACCCCAGAATTATTTTTACAAATAATTATTACAAGCCTCTGAATATGAATTACATAATTAAAAATAGGAAAAGAAGAAGTTAACTATAGGTAGCCTTCCATAATAGGCCCAATTTCTCCAGATCCTCAATGCCATGTACAGTTATTTAACAACCTTTCATAATCCGGGTGTGTCAGAGTTCCCTAAGGATCTCATAGGATCCCGGGCAATGCTCACACCCAGATTTCATAGCCAAGATGGAGTAAGTGCGGTGTGAAAGGGCCAGCTCTTGTGTGTCAAATTTCAGAGGGAGCTCAAGGGTCCCAAAGCAATGCTCACACGAGAGGGGCAGAACCTAATGTCTAAGAGTATAGTGAAAGTGCTCATAGTTTGAAGGATTCAAAAGAATAGTTTTGAAATTGTTTGAAAGAGGAGAGACTTAGCAAAAAGAAAGCAACTTTCATAACCAAAGGTTTTACTGATGAAAAAATAGTTTTGGGAGAAACACCAAACTTAAAACAAAAGTAAAGCCAACTTCACATAAATAACCCAGGGTGGTCCAACAATCACAAAAAGGGGTGAGAGGGTTTGAGGGGAAAATACAGAGCCTGTGTAGTAGGCAGAGGCATACATAGACATACAATTAGAAGAGTTTCTAAGGGTTCAAGGGGATCAGGGGTATAGCAAAGTATTAGAACATATCAACACCAAACAACTGAGACCATGATAGAACTAACTCACATAAGGAACAAATGCTAAGTGTACAGATACACATTGGTCTTTCACAAGTAAAATGAGACTTAACATGTAAAGGAAACTCAGAAACCTAATTTCATGTTGGACAGCAAAATAGTAAGTAAAAGCATAGGAGGAATACAAAGAATTGTAATAGTGATAGAAACCTATTGTTTGATGACTGAAGTCTAAATCAGAACATATCCGTGTAAGGGAGAAAACAGTAACACCAAAGCAGAAGTTAAGAGATGCACAGTAATAAGCCTTGTCTTGTAGCCGGCTAATTCAGATCAGTAGCAAGTAGCACAGAAAAGAGAGAGAGAAAGTTTAGTTGTGAAAGAGAGTGCACAAATAAGTTTGTGTCTGTGTATTTGGAAAATAAGAGGCCTGGGTATATATAGATTTGACAACATTAGTAAATAAGGTGCAAACCAAAGTCAAGAAGTAATCAAAGGGATTCATAATCAATCAGTATCAGAATAGTATGGGTACTTCCTTAATTAAGGGAGTTAACTCTCAAACGGTAAGTAAAGGTTACAAGTAAGGAAAGGAATCATGTATAGCAAATAAGGAAAGATTTCATACAAAGTAAGCACAGAGTAGGGAATTGGGGGCAGGTTCATTAAAGCATTATTGTAAGAATCAATTGATAGTAATAAAGCAAGAAATAACTAATAGTCGTAAAGATTATCACAAGAAATCAATTAAAGGAAATCAATCACATGAAATTAGGGAGTCAAAAATAGGAGTAGTATTGATTTAAGAATCAGCATAGGTTATACAAAGTAAACACATAATAGGAGATAGTCAGAAACCCTAGTGATTAAAATAGGGTAAAATCACACGGAATTAGGGGTTTACATAGGACAATGACATGAATCACTGAATAAGTATAATACAAGCAGGAAAGGTGAAGATTTAGAGGTATCGATAAACAATGAATAGAGATGAATCATAGATTAAGCATGGTAATAGCAGCCAGAAACCCTAACAAGCACTATGGGGTAAAACATCATGAAATCACACAATAATCAAGAGACTAGAGTGAACACAATAGAACAGATGAACACATCGTTGTAAACAAACTCATAGCCATAGGTGAAAGCTAAGACATTAGGGTTTTTTAACGAAATAACTTAGACATGGAAAGGGGAAGCTTAAATATAACGAAAGTCACACAATAATACGTAAAATTTGAAAGGAAATTGATTTTGAAAAAGGGGTTTGAAACCCCAGTTTGAAGATGAAGAGTTATCTTAGAGAAATCGGAAAATCCTTTTGAGGAAAACAACAATAAACTCATAATATACATAGATCTATAACAGATCTAAAAGAATAATCGGAAAATCTTAAGTTTTAGGGTTTCAGAGAACCCATAGAAACTGAGGAAAAACCTTAAAGTTTTCACCGGCTTTAGCCGAAGAGGTCACAGATCTTACTCAGACGGCCGGAGGTGGCCGAAAATGGCATGAGAATCCATGGGGTGAGTGAACTGCCTTGTGGTTCCTCTGAGGGCCTCAAGGTGGTGATAGCCGGCGTAGAAATGAAGCAAGGGCCAAAAGACGATGAGAGGCCATGGTTTCCGGCAGGGGAAGTGGCCGGAGGAGATGAACGAACTACATCGGAGGGGGAGGTAGAAGGTTCTAGAGAGAACCAGAGAGAATCTGAGAGAATGAGAGACGGGGGAAATGGGGAGGGGGGTAAGTCACCTAGGTTAATTATGGTAAGGGATAATCTGAGCCGTTGATCAAAATTGATCAACGGTTCAGATTAAAACACAGGTTGGGTCGGGTAATTTTAATGGATTGGGCCCAGGTATTGGGTTAATTTAATTGGGTTGGGGTTTGGGTAAATTAGGCTGAAATTGAAATTAAAGTGGCTACTTGTTAAATACCCCTTTTAAAAATAGATAAATAATTAATAAAATTTTCAATAATTATATAAAGTGAAATTAAGGCTAAATAATTAAATCCTAATAGGATTAAAAAATGATATATTGAGCTAGAAAATATTTTGAAACTATTTATAATATAGTTTATGAATAATTATTGAATATAAAGTATTGAATAAATTAGAAAAGAAATTAATAAAAATATGGAAAATTATGGGAAAATACAGTTATTATAAAAAGCGATTTTGAAGGTATAAACAGAAATTTTAAAATAGTTTGTGGAAAAATTGGGTATCAACAGTTGCCCCTCTTTACCCGGGAAGGATGAAAGAGTTGTAGGGTAAACATATGATGGTCAATTTTGATCGAGTGAAACGGTTTGAAGAGATTCAGGCCGCACCCTGGTTTCTGAGTTGCCTATATATCCCTGATTTACAGGAATCATGCCGTATGTAGTTCAGGAGTCATCGGCAAATTATACCGATGAATTTTTACAAGAACGGACGCAAAGTATAGGGTTGGGTGAACAAACAACTTACGAGAATGGTTAGGAGAACTGGAGCGTGACCGCTCTTGCCAGGATGACCGCTGCTCGCTGGATTACCTGCAAATAAACGATACAAGCATATATTGTGCGTAATTTAAACATGATTCAAGTTCCCGTCGGACCATGAATGATGTCTTTGGACGATTATGGTTGACGTCCTCGAACTATGATGTCCTGGGCCATGAATTGCTTGATGTAGGATTCGCTTGCCATGAAATGATGTTCTTGGGACATGAGGATGGTGCCTCCGAACGATGACACCTTTGGATAAGTTGGCGATATTTCAACCCATGAAGATGCAATAGTATGGTGCTGACAAGACAGAGCTTAGTCTTGCGAATTAAAAGGCAGAGCTTAGCCCGAAGAAAAAGCAAAATAAACAGTTCTTGAGATAGCATTTAGTTTGAAGAAAAAGTAAATTGGAGGCAGAGCTTAGCCTCGGAAGGCAGAATAGTAGCCTTATGCAGATGCAGATGGAGACAAAGCTTAGTCTCGGAAGGTAGAAAGGTAGCCTTATGCAAGTGGAAGGCATAATTTTAGCCTTATGTAAGTGGAAGGCAGAATGGTAGCCTTGTGCAAGCGGAAGGCAGAATGGTAGCCTTATGCAGATGTAGATAGAACAGAGCTTAGTCTCGGAAGTTAGAAAGGTAGCCTTATGCAAGGATGCAGATGCAGATGAAGACAGCGTTTAGTCTCGGAAGGCAGAAAAGTAGCCTTATTCAAGGATGCAGATGCAGATGGAGACAACATTTAGTCTCGGAAGGCAGAAAAGTAGCCTTATGCAAGGATGCAGATGCAGATGCAGATGCAGATGCAGATGGAGACAACGTTTAGTCTCGGAAGGCAGAAAAGAAGCCTTATGCAAGGATCCATATGCAGATGGAGACATCATTTAGTCTCGGAAGGCAGAAGAGTAGCCTTATGCAAAAAATAAAATAACAAATGACAGTAGAGTTTCTTAGCTGATAGCAGATTGTGATTATTGGGAGCATTGTGACTATAGAGAATTACTTGTGTGTGCCGATAGCAAATTTCGGCAAGTTCAATGGTTTTGAGAATTGTATTTTGAACAACTTTTGTTCCCTGGGCGGACAGTACGTTTTAGGGATTTTGTAACCTTAGTGTCTGCATTCAAAGAAAAATCATGAGTTTTGTAAGGGGGAGGTTAGTTCGCATCCCCGCTGGCTTTGCTTGACTTGTTCGGCTGGATCTGATGATACTGTCTGTATCATTGGGGTAGCCTTTCTAAACAAAGCTCTTTCGAGAACAAACATGCATGATTTTGTAAAAGTATAACATAATGTATAATTTAAAATGATTTTTTGGACGAACCAACGACCGTGATATAGTTCGAGACATTGCAACCTTCCCTGCTACTCCCCCTCAAAATTCTGCTCCAGTTTGATGGGTGAATGCTTCTGACTATTTCTCGTGCGGCGATTGGCTGAACTTGCTTCAGAATTTTGAGGGTCCCAGTTTCCAATTGCGGGGGAAAATGAAACTCTTATTGAATTGTGACCGAACCCATAGGGCTTCCTACGTATCCCCTCTTAAACGGGAATCAAGTCAGGCGTAGTTCAATTTACATCATTGATAAAAGCATAAAGATTACACGTAGTATCGCTTGACTGCATCTGAATTGATTGGTTTTGGACAAACTTCTCCATCCATTTCTGCAAGTATGAGTGCTCCTCCTGTCAGTAATCAGTGAACCATGAATGGGCCTTGCCAGTTGGGAGAGAACTTCCCTCTAGCTTCCTCTTGATGTGGAAAAATTTCCTTTAACACTAGCTGCCCTGGTGTGAACTGTCTCGGCTTGACTTTCTTGTTGAAGGATATTGACATTCTATTCTGATGGAGTTGACCATGGGGGACTGCATTCATTCTCTTTCCGTCTATGAGGGCTAGCTTCTCATAACTGTTCCTTACCCATTCTACATCGCTGAGCTCAGCTTCCTGTATGATCCTTAGAGAAGGAATCTCCACTTCGGCAGGAACAACAACCTCTGTACCATAAACCAACATATAAGGAGTCGCGCCGGTTGATGTGAGGCCTGTGGTACGATACCCCAATAAGGCGAATGATAAATTCGCGTGCCACTGCTTGTGCTTTTCTATCATCTTCCTTAATTCCTTCTTGATGTTCTTATTGGCGGCTTCTACAGCTCCATTCATTTGAGGTCAATAGGCCGTGGAGTTCTTGTGTTTAATCATGAAAGTTTCACACATGGCTTTCATCAAGTCACTCTTGAGATTGGAACCATTGTCGATGATGATTGACTCAAGAATTCCGAATCGACAAACAATACGATCGCGGACAAAGTCTACCACGATTTTCTTGGTTACTGCTTTGTAGGAGACTTCTTCGACCCATTTAGTGAAGTAATCAATGGCCACCAGAATGAACATGTGTCCATTGGAGGCGGCAGGCTCGATTGGTCCAATAACGTCCATGCCCCAGGCGGCGAACGGCCATGGTGAGCTTGTTACATTGAGCTCGTTTGGAGGTACCTTTATCATATCTACGTGTATCTGACAGCGGTAGCATTTCCGGACATACTGGATGCAGTCTGTTTCCATAGTCATCCAAAAGTAACCAGCTCAGATTGCCTTCTTTGCCAGAACAAAAATAGTTCATATGTGGACCGCAGGTCCCAACATGAATTTCTTCCAGTAGCCTGGATGCTTCCTTTGCGTCGATACATCTTAATAATCCTAAATTGGGAGTCTTCCTAAGTTGACGACTTCGGTCTCGTCCAGGTTGGACTTGGGTCTCTTCTCAAAATTCTCGACTTCTTTGATAATCTCGTCGGGTACATCATCTTCTTCTGAATCAATGTCCGTTTGTTGCGTTGTCTCGTTGCATGTCACAGTCATCGGTTCATCAAGACAGGTAATAATAATGTTGTATAGGTAAAGTAATGAGAGAAAAATGATAGCAATAAATATTGATTCATAAGAAAAAATTTGAAAATGCTTTTGATAAATTGAATGATTGTTTTGAACATTGCGGATCTTATTGCATGAACTAAAATGCGAAAATAAAAATCATTTAGTAAAAAAAAATAAAGAACGCTTGTTATAGCCTTGCTACCCTGAGGCTCGTCGGGCTCTGGTTGTCCTGACAGTCCAATTCTTGAGGCACGTCCCTCTGCTTACAGCCTGCATGGAAGGGCCTTCCTCCCCCTCCTCCTTAAGAATAACGCAACAATCCATATCACTGTCCTCCAGAAACAAGTTCCTCATTGATGCAGGTGCTTCTTCTTCGTCTGATCCATAAATAATGTCAGCATGTTGGAAGGTCTGCTCCAGATGTGGTATTGGATTCTCCAAAGGGTAATAAGAACCACGCCAAGGTGGCGACTAGTTATTGAATTCTTCCTAGTTGTATTCATGTCACAAACTGAAGGTTGTACCATGTTTCTTGAGTTTAATGGGTTTGGAGATCCCTTGGAGGTTCTTGCTGAGCCCTTTTCCTGGCTCATACCCTCGCCAATTCATCATGCTTGTTATCTTGCTTTCTCACCATCTGTTCTTATCAATGGCATTGACCCGTTCAATGTGGTGGTAAGTTTCTCCACCTAGCTTCCTTCTTCCCTCGACCGCTGGAATAGTCTGGCGACTGTAAATAGGGTTTCTACCATCACCATGAATAATCACCTCTTGATGGTTCCATTCGAACTTCACTACCTGATGTAGTGTTGATGCTACGTCCCCCGCAACATGGACCCAGAGTAGTCCTAATAACAGGTTGTAGGACGCTAGCACATCTATCACTTGGAAGTCAACCTCGAACCAAGTTGGTCCCATTTGTAGGCATAGGATTATCTCACCAATGGTGGACCTTTGAGATCCATCGAAAGCTTTCACATTTATTGCCTCATCCTTTATCTCATGCAGCCCTTACCCAACTTCTTGAGCGTTATCAACAGACAGATGTTAAGACTGGATCCTCCATCGATCAGGATTCTGGTGATGAAATAATCTTTGCATTGCATAGTGATGTGCAGTGCTTTCTTATGTCCCAACCCTTCAGGAGGCAGCTCATCCTCATGGAAAGTGATCTTGTGGATTTCCAACACTTGGCCCACCATACTGGCCATTTCTCCACTAGTGATGTTGTTCGGTACATACGCTTCGTTCAACACCTTCAACAAAGCATTCCTGTGCATCTTGGAATTCTGCAGCAAAGAGAGGATGGATATTTTCGCTTGCGTCTTATTCAGCTGGTCGATGAACGAATATTCCTTGGCTTGTACCTTCCTCCGAAGGTCATCTGGTCCTGTCTCAATAAGGGGAGGCCGATTAGAAGCATTCTTGCTGGATTCGGCTAGATGTTCAGGGGTATAGACTCTACCAGTTCTTGTCATACCCTGTGCTGCAACAGCTTCTTCAGTCTTGACTTTGCCTTTCCTTCTCCCTTCGGCTGTATAGTCCCATGGTACAACATTTGTATAGAAAGGTGGCGTGGTTGATATCGCCATCGTGATTGGTGCAGCTACCCTCACTTCGAATGGAACATGTGCCTGGGGTGGCAAGGTTGCAACCTCAAATGGTGTAGGTGCATTTGCCGGAGACACGAACTCAACTTCAATTGGTACTGGTGTCTTTGCGGGTGGCGCCGCTTCAAACTCAAGAGGTATGGACATGTTTACCTCAGCATCCTCAGACGGTTGAATCTGGACTATGATTGGTTTGAGAGTGACTGCCAGTTTCTTTGGGTCATCACCTTCCGCGATCAACCCGATTGATCCCTCGGGATCCCAATCATCTTCTATTTCGATCATGTGGATACCTCCACCCTTATGGTCTGGCATAGGATTTTTGCAGATGTTCGGAGCGGGATATTTCGCCACAATGATCTTGTTGTCAATCAAGGATTGTATCTTATCCTTCAAAGAGCGAAATTCATTGATGGTGTGTCCCTTCATGATGGAGTGGTATGCGCAGGACTTGTTTGAGTTAACCCACTGAGAAGGATTCTCAGGGGTTACAACAGGGATGGGGGTGACATAACCAGCAGCTTTGAGCTTCTTATACAGCTAGTTGATGGGTTCAGCGATGGCGGTATACTGTTTTGGAGGTCTGCGATCAAAATTAGGACGAGGTTTAAGGAAGTTTTGGCGTGCAGGGGGTGATTGATAATGTGATGGTTGAGATTGTAAGTGTGGTAGACAGGAGCGGATTGGGAGTATTTGGGTGAAGTAGGTTGATATGTCGGTGGTGGAGGTGATTGATAAGTTGGTGGTGGAACTGATTGATAAGTTGGTGGTGCAGCTTGTTATGAGGGTGAGGGTGCTTGGTAATTCGGGGTTGGTTGGTATGTGAGCGGTGGTGTTGGGTAGGTTTGGTATTTGAGTGGGGACTTGGTTCTCTGTGCAACCATCACGACTCCTACGTCCCTTTTCTTGGACACACCACCAGACTGTAAAACCTTATTTGTGGCTTGGAAGGCTTCAAAATTCGTGACCATGCAACTTTTAATACCTTCTTCGATCCTTTCTCCTAGCTTGATAATATCGGAGAATTTGTGGTTCTCAATCACCATCAACAGTTCATAGTACTGCGGGTCCTGAGCCCGAACAAAGAACTTGTTCATTTGCTCCTCTTCTAAGGCGGGTCTGACCTTAGCAGCTTCGGACCTCCAATGAGCAGCATAGTAGCGAAATGTCTCCGTAGGCTTCTTGTTCAAATTCTGGATGTAGAAAATGTCCGGCGCTTTCTCTGTATTGAATCTGAATCTGTCCATGAAGTCAGATGCCATGCTCACCCAGTTTGACCACTTCTTGGGATCTTGGCTAATGTACACGACAATGCATCTCCTTTCAAACTCCTCATGAAAAACTTCATGTGGATCCTTTCATCCTTCTCTACTCCAACCAGCTTGTCACAATAGGTCCTTAGATGGACCCTTGGATCACCTGTACCATTGAACATTTCAAACTTCGGAGGTTTGTAACCCTCAGGTAGTTCGACATCAGGTTGTATGCAGAGGTCCTCATAATTCAACCCTTCAACTCCCTTGATTCCCTCGATGCCTTGAACCCGACTGGTCAGCTTCTTAAGTTCCTCGGCCAAGTTTCTGATAAGCAAATCCTTTTCATCAGACTCAGGTGTGTATGTAATAGGTGGAGTGGAGTGTGGAATGGTCTCCACGTAGATAGAATTGTTATGGTGTCCTGATGCATGGGTGTGGAAATGGTCGTTTGTGGAGTTTTTGAGGTTCTGGGATAAGCAGTGGAGTGTTATTTGGGGTATGGCAGGTATTGCATTGCGTTGGGAGAGTTTGGTTTTTTGGTGGAGTGGCATGATGGTGTGCTGCAGGATGATTTTTCTGTTTTGGGATTTTTTGAGGAGGTGTAGAATTCTGGATGTTAACGATTGGGACGTTGAGGGAGAATGACAGGTTTGCCAGATTCCGAACCTGATCAAGCTCTTCTTGAAACCTTGACAACTTCTGTTCCAGCTGCGACATAGTTTCATTCTGAATCCGAATACCCTGGCCATCAGTGGCCTCTACCCGTTCAACCACATTCTCATTTCTGATGTTTCCTGAATCTTCCATTTTCTTTTTGCCTTTGTTCTTGCTTTTGGGAGGACTAAGAGGAGGAGAGGGTGGAGGTCCCCTGGATCTTGTAAGATAGGATGATGATGACAGAGTGCACGAACTAACCTTTGGGGAGGGGAATAAATAAAGAAAGAGAAAAACAAAAACAAAAACAAAAGGTAGCCAAGTCAGTGAGGATTATGAAAAGTACTACAGTATTTAAACACATACTGCGGGAATGTAAAGCGCGTCCTAACTTGGGAACCTCTTTTGTGACCGAAGTAGGCCTAGAGACAAATTGATTTGGAGAACTTAAAATGCTAAAGGCCTCATTTTATTGATAATAAAATATACGAATCCCAAAACGACACTAAATAAACAAGAAGTAAAGGTCACTAATGGCCATTGGACTTATTACATTGATAAAGCAAAAGAAAGACATTCCTATCTATTTGGTCCCAGAAGAACCTTCCCCAGACGCGGCATTCTTGCTTCCCTCGTACAGTTTCCCCAACTCGCAAAGTCCCAGCAACAGGTATGCTCTGGCTAGATGTCCACCTTCGGTCCCTTCAGCTTTTTGACAGTCTTCAACCCTTTTGAGAAAATTTTCCTCCAGCTCTACTATTCCTCACTCCAAATAACCTAACCTTTTGTTGCTGTTGATAGCCATGTCTTTCCATTCCTCGATCAGCTTCTTTTTAGACTCATGTATTTCTCGGTGCTCACTCTCACATTCACGAATCCTTTTGTGCACCTGGTTGTATTTGACTTGTGCCTCGGCCTTTTCATCTATAACCCTGTGGCCCTGAACGAACCCTGGCTTGCTCAGACCACCTCTATTGTCTTCCAACCAACTAGAATAGAAAGGGGTGCAATCGGTGTGATATCTTTCTGTATCAATGGTATCTTTCTCCATTACGATCTTGCAATGCCACATGTGTTGGGCTTGGCACTTGTGAGGACTATCATCATCTTTGAAGTCGGCTCGAAGATGGCTCATCTTGTCGACCCTGGGTATGACTTGCTTCCTACCCGCTTGTCTCATAACCTGGAGAGGGGCGTAAGGGTATGTTCCTCTCAGGCCAATCAGTATCAGGAACGGTGCATCTCTGGATCGGGCAATGAACTCCTCTGTGGGAAACCACTCGAGCATCCATTGGACCTGTTCTTCAGTCAGATTATCAAAGAGCTCGACCCATCATTTGGCGTTCTCAAGCTGAGCAAACATGTCAGGGATGTAATTCATTCGCTTTTGATGGTGGAAAGCGATGTGGACATCCCAGAGCCTTCGATGAATTTCTTGTCGATATTCGCCCTTTTGGAGATGTTCCATGAGCCAAAGATGAAGCAGTAGATTGCATCCTTCGAAGTGTCTTGCTCCTCGTTGAAACTTTTCCAAGGATCGATATATGTCTGCAATGATCATGGGCACAATGCTGAAGTTTTGCCCACCAATTCCTTCCATTAGTGTCTTGTTTATCATGGCCAGTCTAGTATGGATTCTCTCCTTCTTCATTGGAAACACGATCAGACTCAAGAAGCAAAACATGAAGACGAATACTCTACGATGGATGTGTCCCAAGGATGTGATGGCAAACTCATCGTGGTAGGCACGGTATGATTTTCCGTGACTGTACCTTTCGTACAAGTAGTCAAAAGAGATGTATGACTCCTTTAAGCATATCGGTTCTGCATTTTTCTTCAAACCCATCATTTTAGGGAAGCCTTTCCCTGTGCGGTTCTCACGAATTAGCAACCCTGGGGTTTCCCACACTAGGCCATCCAGTCCTCCTATCTCCTCCATCAAAGGTGTCATCTCAATGTCCCCGAAGCGGAACAGGACTCTTTCGCAATCCCAAAACAAGTGTAGCAGCCTCTATTATCATGTTGTTAGGCTGGATTTCTAGGAGAGATGGTAGATTTCCCAAGTATTTTTTGACGAGAGTCTTGTCACTATAGTGTAGGTCTTCCCACCAACTCAGCAGTCTTGGGTGGATATTAGAGACCATGCCGAATCTGGGGACTCTGTGCCTCATATTTCTACAAGGCAAACAAGGTTAGGCCCTTACCCCCACCAGAGTCGACTATTTAATATCAACAATTAGCATGAAGCATTTAGTTCTCCAAATAAATGCACATAACCTGATGACGTCCGTTCGAGTTTAGGAAACCCAGGGGACTTTGGACAAGGCCTTCTTAAAAGATATCATGTGGACGACACTTTACCTTGGCTAGGTTTGACCATGATGCATGAAACAGTATAACAGAGTAAGGTATCTATGGGGTTTTAGACTGGTACCCCTGAGTGGATAACTCAAGGGGGAAAGGCACGGAACCGTCGACTGCACCGCTGATCGACTAGTTTTACCGCAAATAAGCCTTTCCGAATTTAGGGGTAATAATATAGGAAGAGCGCAACCACTCATCAAGTGTTGTTATAGTATTTGTTGTGAACGAGTGGAGTATGAATGTTGAGCATGATTATGCAATAATAAGCATCAATTTCACGTTAAGAAAATGGTAAATGCAACAATTATAATTTAAAATGATTCCAAAGGGAAACAAAGAAACATGTCAGTTTTGTTTTTGGGAAGGAATAAATACCTGAAAGAGATAAACAATTTATTGCACAAAAAAGAGGGAAAAGGAAAGGGTGCAAATATCAAACAAAGCGTACTCAAACAAATTCACAAAGCGGTTTGTAATGGTAAAAGCCTATAATCCCCAGCAGAGTCGCCATGATGTCGCGCCCCCCTCTTCCCTCGTGGAAATCAGGGTTTATGACATATGGTTGAGACAACTCGTTCCTTTTGGGAAAGGGGTTTGCATTTTTGAAGAGTCGCCACCTAACGATTTTTTGGAGGTGCATTAGGGCAGCTAAGGGGTTTATTTATAACTACGTTCGGTAACTAGAGATAGGGTAAGGGCTTGAAATTATCCTAAGGGGAAGGTTTTAGGCAACCCTCAGGATCCACAAGTGTGGTTCCCGGCCAAACCTCTTTATTGTGAATTTGTACAGTTTAGCAAATAGACAAGTAAGGCTCAAATAATAGGGGTTTAAGTCTAGATAAACAGATATTAATGAAAACAGTTAATGAAGAATTATATTTTTAAAAGAGTTATAATCTAAATACGTGAAAGTAAAGGGGTATCCTAGGTTTTACAATATGGATCACATCAATACAATACCCGGTATGACACTTCTCAAAGATGGGCTACACGTGGTATTAGTGCACCGGTCATCATATCCATATTCTACCCTTTCCCACCCCGTGAAGGTAACTAAAGCACGTGTTGGTCACGAACTCTATTGCATGTTGGTACCCGGCCCTTTCCTATTAGTCCTGGAGGAAATTAGGACTTCTATCCTAAAGGGAGTTTTCTAGGTATACCCTCAGGTTTTAAAGGTAAAAATACTAGGCCGACAGATAATAAACAAGTAGGACTTGCAAATAAGGGAGAGCATATAAAGCAGATAGAGGCTCAAGTATTCCTCCACATGTATTGCATATAAACAGCATGTCTCATACACAAATTAAGGTCCAGGTTTAGTTCCTAAGCATAATGTCTAAATGATAATAGCAGAATCAGTTTTATTACACAACTCAAAGAGGAAGTCCTAATCAGGCTTGCCTACTGATTTTAACATGCTGATAGTTAACATGATCACACAGAAAGATCTGATTATATTTAAGAGTTGATTACATAAGGCTTGCCTAGGTGTAAAATAACATGTAGCAGTTGTACAGATTTAAGGATTCCATATTATCAATCCTAATAGCATGTGATTTAAAGTGTTTACAAAACACTGATTGCCAATGTGTTTAGAATAAATGTAGTAAGCGAGTATGATCTTATTGCATAATGTCTAATGCAGCATGAGAATTTAAACATGGGTTTCTAAATGCATACAGAATCACAACATTATGCACAACTTCAGGAACATCATAGGTGATAGTTTTAATAGGTCTAACAGGATCTCTAAGTGCGTAGGTATGGTAAAACATGTTTGCACCTTTGTTAACATAATTATTCTAAGGCATGATTTTTAGAACATGTTGACAGAATCACATAGTAGCAGTTTTTGTTATTATCATTAATCCTACGAATAGGATTTCTAAGTGAAGGCAATGAATGATGATATGCTGAAAGAAAAAAACAGATGTATGAACCTAAGTGACATGGTATCTAAATGCATGGCATACTTGATATGTTATTCCTAAACATGGTTACTATCGCGCACATAGGAAAGTAAACCTAGAAACGTGATTTCTACCTGTACTTATACTATAGCATGCATATCCCCACCCATTTTCCCTATTCAACCCCAGAATCATTTTTACAAATAATTACTACAAGCCTCTGAATATGAATTACATAATTAAAAATAGGAAAAGAAGAATTTAACTATAGGGAGCCTTCCATAATAGGCCCAAGTTTTCTAGATCCTCAACACCATGTACAATTATTTCACAACCTTTCATAATACGGGTGTGTCAGAGTTCCCTAAGGATCTCAGAGGATCCTGGGCAATGCTCACACCCAGATTTCATAGCCAAGATGGAGTAAGTGCAGTGTGGAAGGGCCAGCTCTTGTGTGTCAAAGTTCAGAGGGATATCAAGGGTCCCAAAGCAATTCTCACACGAGAGGGGTAGAACCTAATGTCTAAGAGTATAGTGAAAGTGCTCATAGTTTGAAGGATTCAAAAGAACAGTTTTGAAACAGTTTGAAAGAGGAGAGACTTAGCAAAAAGAAAGCCGCTTTCATAACAAAAGGTTTTACTGATGAAAAAATAGTTTTGGGAGAAACACCAAACTTAAAACAAAAGTAAATCCAGCTTCACATAAAGGACCTAGGGTGGTCCAGCAATCACAAACATGGGTGAGAGGGTTTGAGGGACAAATTCAGAGCCTGAGGCATACATAGACATACAATAAGAAGAGTTCCTAAGGGTTCAAAGGGATCAGGGGTATAGCAAAGTATCAGAACATATCAACACCAAACAGCTGAGACCATGATAGAACTAATTCACATAAGAACAGATTCTAAGTGTACAGATACACATTGATCTTTTACAAGTAAAATGAGACTTAACATGTAAAGGAAACTCAGAAACCTAATTTCATGTTGGACAACAAAATAGTAAGTAAAAGCATAACAGGCATACAAAGAATTGTCATAGTAATAGAAACATATTGGTTTGATGCCTGAAGTCTAAATCAGAACATACCCGTATAAGGGAGAAAACAGTAACGTCAAAGCAGAAGTTAAGAGATGCACAGTAATTAGCCTTGGCTTGTAGCCGACTAATTCAGATCAGTAGAAGGTAGCACCGAAAAGAGAGAGAGAAAGTTTAGTTGTGAAAGAGAGTGCACAGATTAGTTTGTGTCTGTGTATTTCGAAAATAAGAGGCCTGGGTATATATAGCTCGGAAAACAGTAGTAAATAAGGTGCAAACTAAAGTCAAGAAGTAATCAAAGGGATTCATAATCAATCAGTATCAGAATAGTATGGGTACTTCCTTAATTAAGGGAGTTAACTCTCAAACGGTAACAAAAGGTTACAAGTAAGGAAAGGAATCATGTATAGCAAATAACGAAAGATTTAACACATAGTAAGCACAGAGTAGGGAGTTTAGGGAAGGTTCATTAAAGCACTATTTTAAGAATCAATTGATAGTAATAAAGCAAGAAATAACTAATAGTGGTAAAGATTATCACAAGAAATCAATTAAAGGAAATCAATCACAGGAAATTAGGGAATCAAAAATAGGAGTAGTACTGATTGCATAGGTTATACAAAGTAAACACATAATAGGAGAGAGTCAGAAACCCTAATGATTAAAACATGGTAAAATCACACAGAATTAGGGGTTTACATAGGACAATGACATGAATCACTGAATAAGCATAATACAAGCAGGAAAGGCGAAGATTTAGAGGTATCGATAAATAATGAATAAGGATGAATCACAGATTAAGCATGGTAATAGCAGCCAGAAACCCTAACAAGCAATATGGGGTAAAACATCATGAAATCATACAATAATCAAGAGAACATAGTGAACACAATAGAACATATGAACACATCATTATAAAAAAACTCAGAGCCATAGGTGAAAGCTATGACTTTAGGGTTTTTTAACGAATTAACTCAGACATGGAAAGGGGAAGCTTAAACATAACGAAAGTCACACAATAATACTTACAATTTGAAAGGAAATTGTTTTTGAAAAAGGGTTTTGAAACCCTAGTTTGAAGATGAAGAGTTATCTTAGAGAAATCGGAAAATTCTTTTGGGGAAAACAACAATAAACTCATAATATACATAGACATATAACAGATCAAAAAGAAAAATCGAAAAATCTTAAGTTTTAGGGTTTCAAAGAACCCATAGAAAATGAGGAAAAACCTTAAAGTTTTCACCTGCTTTAGCCGGAGAGGTCACAGACCTTACTCAGACGGGCGGAGGTGGCTGGGAATGGCATGAGAACCCATGGGGTAAGTGAACCGCCTTCTGGTTCCTCTAAGGGCCTCAAGGTGGTGATACCCGGTGTAGAAATGAAGCAAGGGCCAAAAGAGGATGAGAGGCCATGGTTTCCGGCAGGGGAAGTGGCCGGAGGAGATGAGCGGACTACATTGAAGGGGGAGGTGGAAGCTTGTAGAGAGAACCTAGAGGGAACCAGAGATAATGTGAGAGAATGAGAGACGGGGGAAATGAGGGGGGGTAGTCACGTAGGTTAATTATGGTAAGGGATAATCTGAGACGTTGATCAAAATTGATCAACGGTTCAGATTAAAATAAAGGGTGGGTTGGGTAATTTTAATGGATTGGACCCAGGTATTGGGTTAATTTATTTGGGTTGGGGTTTGGGTAAATTAGGCAGAAATTGAAATTAAAGTGGCTACTTGTTAAATACCCCTTTTAAAAATAGATAAATAATTAATAAAATAGTCAATAATTATATAAAATGAAATTAAGTCTAAATAGTGAAATTAAGGTAATTACCTAATATAAAAAATATATAAAATGACTAATTATTGAATTAAAATAGCATAAAGTTTATAATTAGGCTATAATTGCAAAGTCATTGCAATTATAGCCAAATAATGCCAATTTGGCTATTTTGTGAAATAATTAAATCCTAATAGGATAAAAAATGATATATTGAGCTAGGAAATATTTTGAAATTATTTATAATATAGTTTATGAATAATTATTGAATATAAAGTAAAGAATAAATTGGAAAAGAAATTAATAAAAATATGGAAAATTATGGAAAAATACCAGTTATTATAAAAAGCGATTTTGAAGATATATATATAAATTTTAAAATAGTTTGAAGAAAAATTGGGTATCAACAATCAGAAGTCGGCTTAGAAATTGACTATAGGTCTTGTCGAAGGAGGGAGAGTTCCATGACTTGTTGATCTGAAGGTTTTGGAATGAGGTTTTATTTGATATGAGGTTTATTACCAGTACTGGTGTATTTTTAAGCAGATACAGTGATTAGAAATTATGTTATGAGTATTTGAGATAGTTGTATATCATGTGATTTTGTCTTAGGTTACGATTAAGGCTCGATGCAGTTTATTCAGGCTTATACAGTGTACAGATGTGAGATTTGGGTCTTATAGGAAATTTCGGATCTTGGTAAAAATTGGATTACAAGGTTTATGGGCTAAGGTTGGAATAATGATCTTCAGTATGTTGTTTTGTCGGGCCTATAGGGAATAGGGTGACGTGGGATCACCCCTAGGTATCTGCATTGTAGCGATAATCTGACGGCTTAAGAACAACTCTTGGCACGTTCGAGGACGAATGCATGTTTGAGTGGGGGAGGATGTAATGACCCAACCGGTAATTTAGAGCATTTGCACTTTGCTCGGTGGTTTACGGGCATGAGTAGCTCAATATGATGTAGTATGACTTATATGAATCGTCGGTTTTGGTTTTCAGGCCATTTAGAATTGATTTGGAAAAATGAATTTCATTATTGAAGCTTTAAGTTGGAAAAGTTGACCAAGTTTGACTTTTTGTGAATTTGACCCCGGAATAGAGTTTTGATGGTTCCGTTAGGTCCGGATGGTATTTTGGACTCGGGAATATGCCCGTATTTGCATTTGGATGATTCTAGAAGGTTTCGGCACAAATTAGAAATTTGGAGGTTTAGAAAGTTCAAAAGTTTGACAGAGAGTTGACCTTGTGTATTGGGTTCATACTGTGGTTCCGAGAGTTGGAATAACTTCGTTATGTCATTTGGGACTTGTCTAAAAGATTTAGGTTCATTCCGAATTGATTTGCTATGTTTCAGCACAAGTTTTGGAAGCTGAAAAGTTCAAGTTAATGAAGTCCGAATTGAGATGTGATTCGCCGTTTCGATGTTGTGAGGTGTAATTTGAGGCCTCGAGTAGGTCCATGTTATGTTATGGGACTTGTCGGTATATTTGGACGGGGTCTCAACTGGCTCGGGTGAGTTTCAGACAAAGTTCAGATCATTTCCATTCCATGTTTAATTGTTGATGGGTTGCTGGTTCTAGTGCGATTGCACCTGTAGCTGGTTTAGCGCAGGTGTAATGGTCACAGAAGTGACAATACTGTCGCAAAATATGGATGAGAGCTGGGTGAAGAGGCCTGCAGGAGCGGAGAATATGGCCCATGTGGGTCGAGTGGAAGCACAAGTGCGAGGGTCTTCGCAGAAGAAGAGTTTAATATCGCAGGTGTGGTAGTTGCTGGGCAAGGCTATTTTCCATAGAAGAGAAATTTTCCCGCAAAAGCAAAGGTCGTAGATGCGACCACTTGACCGCAAAAGTGGAACACTGGACAGAATGCTATAAGTTCGAGGGTTGGCCATTTTTATCACATATTGAGCCATAGAATTCGGAATCGGGCGGCTTTGGGAGCTATTTTCATCACAAGGATTGGGGTAGTGTTCTACACTTGATTTTGATTACATTCCATAAATCTATCTTCATTTTTGGCAATTGGTTGATGAATTTTAAAGAGAAATTGGGGGTTTTAGCCTAAAGTTTCATAATGTGAAGTTTGAGTTTGGAACGTGGATTTGAAGTCGGATTTGAGTGAAACTAGTATGATCGGACTCCTAATTCAATGGGTTGTCGGATTTTGTGAGTTTTGTCAGGTTCCGAGGTGTGGGCTCGTGTTGGACTTTTTGGCCGATTATGGGCTTTTGGTTAAAGAAATGTCCTTTATCGATTGAGTTTGCTTCCTTTGGCATTATTTGATATACTTGAGTTGCTTTTGGCTAGTTTCGAGCCGTTCAGAGGCCGGTATGTGCATGATGGCATTTTGGAGCACCGTTTGGATTGCTCGGTATCGGATTTGATTTTTTTGACGTAAATAATACTTCTAAACTTGGTACTGAGGGTATGAAACGCTGAATTACATGCTAGGTGATTGGTGATGGGACGTGTATGCTAGGTAACAGGTGTATGGGCGTGCAACGTAGTGACTGTGATTTTGTCGATTCTGCGGAAACTATGTAGCTATCTTATCTAACATTTTATTGTACTCTATGTGTTAGAGCACTTGAGTTGTTATCCATGTTAGAAACCATGTCAGAAACCATGTCTAGGTTGCATGGTTATCCTTTTGAGACCCATTTAGGTCATTTATGTTGTTGTGATATCTGCTTTCATTGCAATACGTACCCAGTCATATCTCAGTCTATGTTACCATTTGACGATAAATCACATCATTATTTTTGGCCTGATTTTTCATGACATTGAGAGCCCGAGAGACTGGAGAGATTAATGATTGAGTGAGGCCGAGGGCCTGATGGTCAGGATGTTTATAGGATCGGGCTGCACGTCGCAACATGTTTTATTGATTCATGATAGGAGTGGGATGCACGCCGCAACATGTTTCACCAATTTATGCCACGATTGGCTTGTTATAGCGCTTGGGGTGAAGGAGCCTCTCCGGAGTTAGTATAAACCCCCAGTGAGCGCAGGCACCTACTGATTGCGAGTGTCGGGTGCCAAATGCCGAGTGATTGGGAGGACTGAGTGACTAAAGGACTGAGTGGATATGAGGACTGAGTGACTGGGAGGACTGAGGGAATTGATACTCTGGAGAGTATGCATATGGTTTTATCACTGAGTTGCATCACATTTGACATGCACACTTGACATACAACATAGAGATGTATTTTTGCTCATGTTGTACGGTATCACATCATTCATGAATTCTTCTTACACATATTGATATATATATGCATAGAGATGTATTTTCCTCATGCCATTTGAAAATGAAGCATTTACCGTGGTAAGCATTTGGGAAAAAATACAGTTTTCAAACATACTCATATTTTTGAAAATTTCAGTAAAAGACTTGGGTTTTCACTGATATACTTGAAAGATGAAATTATTTACGGGAACTATGAACAAGCTGAGTGTTTTTATCTATGAGTTACTTCTTTTATTACTTGCTTTACGTTGTTATGAATTGTTATTGGACATTGGTGTCTGACCCGACCTTGGTTCTAGCTCGTTATTACTTTCAAACTAAGGTTAAGTTTCTTACATATAGAGTACATGGAGTCGGTTGTACTCATACTACACTTCTGCACATTGCGTGCAGATGTTGACTGATGATGTTGTTGTGTTCGACGAGAGCTGGACTTGAAGACATACTTGCGTTCCGGTTGTAGCTGCCTCTTGTTCATGGTAACCTTAGCATATATAAATATGTTTATGTATTTTTCAAATAGGTGATGTATTTATTACATATCAATTTTGTAAATGATAATCTTATAAGCTCATGATTTGTACTACCAGTCCTTAGTAAATGTATAGGATTCAAATAATTTCTTTTACTTTTGTCTTATTAAATGTTGTTGGAATTAGATAGTTGTTTATTGGCTTACCTAGCGGGTTGGGTTAGGTGTCATCACGACTAGTTGGATTTTGAGCCATGATAAATTTTGACCTACAAATTTCAAAAGTCTTCCTTGCATAGATGATATTTACTTAATAAACAAATAAAACCCCATTCAATCCAAACATTAATTAAGTCAGTTCAGTAGTAAAATACATTCGTTAAGGTAAATAAACATTTCATTATTCTAAGTATATTTATTTCTTATAAAAGGATTATTTTGTAAATGCCACATAAATCTGTACACGTTATAAATGACTTGAATAAATCTACATAAAAATTAAGATGAAGAAAAACTTTGTTGTGGTCTGTTAGCAAATCACTTAGGTTAGCTTTCGTTAAACTATATACCTAATCAAACATAAAATATATAAATGACTACATCATATATTAGCCACTGCAAATAATAACCATATTAGCAATACGTGGCAGTAACGTAGGGACATTAGTCTAATTCATTGGAACGTCTCTGACGTGTTGGCGTGCGAAATCAACTGAGTCCTCATATAGTCCAACGCCAAAAAATATTCTCAGGAACACGATGAACAAAATGAGGTTGTTATCTAATCAAGAAAGTCCCATACTTACTGCACACTGTATGACACTTTAACTACGATCATTTGTAATAATATCACGAGACTGGCATCCATTGCCAAAGGTAGTATGATGACCTCATGCTAGCTTATAGTCCTCAATTCGTCACGATCGTTCACCGTTTTTTAGAATTTTAGAGCCTTAGAACATGAATATAGGTACCACGACCCAAATCCTAATATGTCGTGATAACGCTATCGATAGTACTAGGCAAGCCGATCATTTCAATATTTAATAGAAAATGAATCAAGAAATTTTGAAATAGCAAGGATTTCACAAACAGAGGTAAAATCCCAAAACACGAGTGCGGAAAGTAGCTCCTAATATCGGGGTGTTACAGATCCCATAAGCATCTATACATAATCAGTCTAGAAATGAAGTGTCTATCAAAGTCTAATTCAAATACACGAAGAAAAGATAAGTAACACTACTAAAAATCTGGTAAAAAGCGATCAAACTTTTGCGACCAAAACTGGTCTGTCGAGAAAAGCAACCACAGTTGGTCGCTAAATTGAAGAAAATTATTAAAAAATATATTAGCGACCAAGGTTGGTTGCTATTTGGTCGCTAATTTGATCAAAATATTGATCGGACTGGTCAGACCTTCTTGGTCAAAGAAATGTTGAATTTAGCGACCAACTTTGGGGGACCCAGTTATAAAATTTTAATAATTATATTATTATTTTAAAAAAATTATAAGATATTAATAATAAAATTTAAAATTAGCGACCAAAGTTGGTCGCTCTTGAAAAGGGAAGAAAGTAGAGACCAACTTTGGTCTCTAATCTGGAACCAAGATATATAAATTTAATAATTATATTATTATTTAAATAAAATTATAAAACATAAATAAATATAAT